>CAMGYJ010000002.1:507347-752628 GCA_946122785.1 Linum tenue | reverse complement strand
TAGCCCACAAGCCTATTTGGTGAAAAAATGAAATTTCTTTAGAGACCTCTTTTCTTGCAAATTCCAACTCTATGGCGTTCCTCTCGGTCACACGATTCCAACGCAACCTCCCTACCCCTCATTGGCCATCAGTGCAATGAGAAATTGCACTTTTAATCGAACTTTTCGTTAGCCCACAAGCCTATTTGGTGAAAAAATGAAATTTCTTTAGAGACCTTTTATCTTGCAAATTCCAACTCTATGGCGTTCCTCTCGGTCACACGATTCCAACGCAACCTCCCTTCCCCTCGTTGGCCATCGGTGCAATGAGAAATTGCACTTTAAACCGAACTTTTCGTGAGTCCACAAGCCTATTTGGTGAAAAATGAAATTTCTTTAGAGACTTTTTCTGGCAAATTCCAAGTCCTATGGCGTTCCTCTCGGTCACACGATTCCAACGCAACCTCCCTTCCCCTCATTGGCCATCGGTGCAATGAGAAATTCCACTTTTAACCGAACTTTTCGTTAGCCCACAAGCCTATTTGGTGAAAAAATGAAATTTCTGTAGAGACCTTTTTTCTTGCCAAATTCCAACTCTATGGCGTTCCTCTCGGTCACACGATTCCAACGCAACATCCCTTCCCCTCATTGGCCATCGGTGCAATGAGAAATTACACTTTTAACCGAACTTTTCGTGAGCCCACAAGCCTATTTGGTGGAAAAATGAAATTTCTTTAGAGACCTTTTTTCTTGCAAATTCCAACTCTATGGCGTTCCTCTCGGTCACACGATTCCAATGCAACCTCCCTTCCCCTCATTGGCCATCGGTGCAATGAGAAATTGCACTTTAAACCGAACTTTTCGTTAGCCCACAAGCCTATTTGGTGAAAAAATGAAATTTCATTAGAGACCTTTTTTCTTACAAATTCCAACTCTATGGTGTTCCTCTCGGTCACACGATTCCAACGCAACCTCCCTTCCCCTCGTTGGCCATCGGTGCAATGAGAAATTGCACTTTTAACCGAACTTTTCGTGAGTCACAAGCCTATTTGGTGAAAAAATGAAATTTCTTTAGAGACCTTTTTTCTTGCAAATTCCAACTCTATGGCGTTCCTCTCGGTCACACGATTCCAACGCAACCTCCCTTCCCCTCGTTGGCCATCGGTGCAATGAGAAATTGCACTTTTAACCGAACTTTTCGTGAGTCACAAGCCTATTTGGTGAAAAAAATGAAATTTCTTTAGAGACCTTTTTTCTTGCAAATTCCAACCCTATGGCGTTCCTCTCGGTCACACGATTCCAACGCAACCTCCCTTCCCCTCGTTGGCCATCGGTGCAATGAGAAATTGCACTTTAAACCGAACTTTTCGTGAGTCCACAAGCCTATTTGGTGAAAAAATGAAATTTCTTAGAGACCTTTTTTCTTGCAAATTCCAACCCTATGGCGTTCCTCTCGGTCACACGATTCCAACGCAACCTCCCTTCCCCTCGTTGGCCATCGGTGCAATGAGAAATTGCACTTTAAACCGAACTTTTTCGTGAGTCCACAAGCCTATTTGGTGAAAAAATGAAATTTCTTTAGAGACCTTTTTTATTGCAAATTCCAAGTCTATGGCGTTCCTCTCGGTCACACGATTCCAACGCAACCTCCCTTCCCCTCATTGGCCATCGGTGCAATGAGAAATTCCACTTTTAACCGAACTTTTCGTTAGCCACAAGCCTATTTGGTGAAAAAATGAAATTTCTTTAGAGACCTTTTTTCTTGCAAATTCCAACCCTATGGCGTTCCTCTCGGTCACACGATTCCAACGCAACCTCCCTTCCCCTCGTTGGCCATCGGTGCAATGAGAAATTGCACTTTAAACCGAACTTTTCGTGAGTCCACAAGCCTATTTGGTGAAAAAATGAAATTTCTTTAGAGACCTTTTTTCTTGCAAATTCCAACCCTATGGCGTTCCTCTCGGTCACACGATTCCAACGCAACCTCCCTTCCCCTCGTTGGCCATCGGTGCAATGAGAAATTGCACTTTAAACCGAACTTTTCGTGAGTCCACAAGCCTATTTGGTGAAAAATGAAATTTCTTTAGAGACCTTTTTTATTGCAAATTCCAAGTCTATGGCGTTCCTCTCGGTCACACGATTCCAACGCAACCTCCCTTCCCCTCATTGGCCATCGGTGCAATGAGAAATTCCACTTTTAACCGAACTTTTCGTGAGTCCACAAGCCTATTTGGTGAAAAAAATGAAATTTCTTTAGAGACCTTTTTTATTGCAAATTCCAAGTCTATGGCGTTCATCTCGGTCACACGATTCCAACGCAACCTCCCTTCCCCTCATTGGCCATCGGTGCAATGAGAAATTCCACTTTTAACCGAACTTTTCGTTAGCCCACAAGCCTATTTGGTGAAAAAATGAAATTTCTTTAGAGACCTTTTTTCTTGCCAATTCCAACTCTATGGCGTTCCTCTCGGTCACACGATTCCAACGCAACCTCCCTTCCCCTCGTTGGCCATCGGTGCAATGAGAAATTGCACTTTTAACCGAACTTTTCGTGAGTCACAAGCCTATTTGGTGAAAAAATGAAATTTCTTTAGAGACCTTTTTTCTTGCAAATTCCAACTCTATGGCGTTCCTCTCGGTCACACGATTCCAACGCAACCTCCCTTCCCCTCGTTGGCCATCGGTGCAATGAGAAATTGCACTTTAAACCGAACTTTTCGTGAGCCCACAAGCCTATTTGGTTAAAAAATGAAATTTCTTTAGAGACCTTTTTTCTTGCAAATTCCAACTCTATGGCGTTCTTCTCGGTCATATGATTCCAACGCAACCTTCCTTCCACTCATTGACCATTGATGCAATGAGATATTTCACTTTAAACCGAACTTTTCGTGAGTCACAAGCCTATTTGGTGAAAAAATGAAATTTCTTTAGAGACCTTTGTTCTTGCAAATTCCAACTCTATGGCGTTCCTCTCGGTCACACGATTCCAACGCAACCTCCCTTCCCCTCGTTGGCCATCGGTGCAATGAGAAATTGCACTTTTAACCGAACTTTTCGTGAGTCACAAGCCTATTTGGTGAAAAAATGAAATTTCTTTAGAGACCTTTTTTCTTGCAAATTCCAACTCTATGGCGTTCCTCTCGGTCACACGATTCCAACGCAACCTCCCTTCCTCGTTGGCCATCGGTGCAATGAGAAATTGCACTTTTAATCGAACTTTTCGTTAGCCCACAAGCCTATTTGGTGAAAAAATGAAATTTCTTTAGAGACCTTTTTTCTTGCAAATTCTAACTCTATGGCGTTCCTCTCGGTCACACGATTCCAACGCAACCTCCCTTCCCCTCAATGGCCATCGGTGCAATGAGAAATTGCACTTTTAACCGAACTTTTCGTGAGCCCACAAGCCTATTTGGTGAAAAAATGAAATTTCTTTCGAGACATTTTTTCTTGCAAATTCCTACTCCGTGGTGTTCCTCTCGGTCACACGATTCCAACGCAACCTCCCTTCCCCTCATTGGCCATCGGTGCAATGAGAAATTGCACTTTAAACCGAACTTTTCGTTAGCCCACAAGCCTATTTGGTGAAAAAATGAAATTTCTTTAGAGACCTCTTTTCTTGCAAATTCCAACTCTATGGCGTTCCTCTCGGTCACACGATTCCAACGCAACCTCCCTACCCCTCATTGGCCATCGGTGCAATGAGAAATTGCACTTTTAATCGAACTTTTCGTTAGCCCACAAGCCTATTTGGTGAAAAAATGAAATTTTTTAGAGACCTTTTATCTTGCAAATTCCAACTCTATGGCGTTCCTCTCGGTCACACGATTCCAACGCAACCTCCCTTCCCCTCGTTGGCCATCGGTGCAATGAGAAATTGCACTTTAAACCGAACTTTTCGTGAGTCCACAAGCCTATTTGGTGAAAAAATGAAATTTCTTTAGAGACCTTTTTTATGGCAAATTCCAAGTCTATGGCGTTCCTCTCGGTCACCACGATTCCAACGCAACCTCCCTTCCCCTCATTGGCCATCGGTGCAATGAGAAATTCCACTTTTAACCGAACTTTTCGTTAGCCCACAAGCCTATTTGGTGAAAAAATGAAATTTCTTTAGAGACCTTTTTTCTTGCCAATTCCAACTCTATGGCGTTCCTCTCGGTCACACGATTCCAACGCAACCTCCCTTCCCTCATTGGCCATCGGTGCAATGAGAAATTACACTTTTAACCGAACTTTTCGTGAGCCCACAAGCCTATTTGGTGGAAAAATGAAATTTCTTTAGAGACCTTTTTTCTTGCAAATTCCAACTCTATGGCGTTCCTCTCGGTCACACGATTCCAACGCAACCTCCCTTCCCCTCATTGGCCATCGGTGCAATGAGAAATTACACTTTTAACCGAACTTTTCGTGAGTCCACAAGCCTATTTGGTGAAAAAATGAAATTTCTTTAGAGACCTTTTTTATTGCAAATTCCAAGTCTATGGCGTTCCTCTCGGTCACACGATTCCAACGCAACCTCCCTTCCCCTCATTGGCCATCGGTGCAATGAGAAATTCCACTTTTAACCGAACTTTTCGTTAGCCCACAAGCCTATTTGGTGAAAAAATGAAATTTCTGTAGAGACCTTTTTTCTTGCCAATTCCAACTCTATGGCGTTCCTCTCGGTCACACGATTCCAACGCAACCTCCCTTCCCCTCATTGGCCATCGGTGCAATGAGAAATTACACTTTTAACCGAACTTTTCGTGAGCCCACAAGCCTATTTGGTGGAAAAATGAAATTTCTTTAGAGACCTTTTTTATTGCAAATTCCAAGTCTATGGCGTTCCTCTCGGTCACACGATTCCAACGCAACCTCCCTTCCCCTCATTGGCCATCGGTGCAATGAGAAATTACACTTTTAACCGAACTTTTCGTGAGTCCACAAGCCTATTTGGTGAAAAAATGAAATTTCTTTAGAGACCTTTTTTATTGCAAATTCCAAGTCTATGGCGTTCCTCTCGGTCACACGATTCCAACGCAACCTCCCTTCCCCTCATTGGCCATCGGTGCAATGAGAAATTCCACTTTTAACCGAACTTTTCGTTAGCCCACAAGCCTATTTGGTGAAAAAATAAAATTTCTTTAGAGACCTTTTTTCTTGCCAATTCCAACTCTATGGCGTTCCTCTCGGTCACACGATTCCAACGCAACCTCCCTTCCCCTCATTGGCCATCGGTGCAATGAGAAATTGCACTTTAAACCGAACTTTTCGTTAGCCCACAAGCCTATTTGGTGAAAAAATGAAATTTATTTCGAGACCTCTTTTCTTGCAAATTCCTACTCCATGGCGTTCCTCTCGGTCACACGATTCCAACGCAACCTCTCTTCCTCTCATTGGCCATCGGTGCAATGAGAAATTGCACTTTAAACCGAACTTTTCGTTAGCCCACAAGCCTATTTGGTGAAAAAATGAAATTTCTTTAGAGACCTCTTTTCTTGCAAATTCCAACTCTATGGCGTTCCTCTCGGTCACACGATTCCAACGCAACCTCCCTACCCCTCATTGGCCATCGGTGCAATGAGAAATTGCACTTTTAATCGAACTTTTCGTTAGCCCACAAGCCTATTTGGTGAAAAAATGAAATTTCTTTAGAGACCTTTTATCTTGCAAATTCCAACTCTATGGCGTTCCTCTCGGTCACACGATTCCAACGCAACCTCCCTTCCCCTCGTTGGCCATCGGTGCAATGAGAAATTGCACTTTAAACCGAACTTTTCGTGAGTCCACAAGCCTATTTGGTGAAAAAATGAAATTTCTTTAGAGACCTTTTTTATGGCAAATTCCAAGTCTATGGCGTTCCTCTCGGTCATACGATTCCAACGCAACCTCCCTTCCCCTCATTGGCCATCGGTGCAATGAGAAATTCCACTTTTAACCGAACTTTTCGTTAGCCCACAAGCCTATTTGGTGAACAAATGAAATTTCTTTAGAGACCTTTTTTCTTGAAAAAATTCCAACTCTATGGCGTTCCTCTCGGTCACACGATTCCAACGCAACCTCCCTTCCCCTCATTGGCCATCAGTGCAATGAGAAATTACACTTTTAACCGAACTTTTCGTGAGCCCACAAGCCTATTTGGTGGAAAAATGAAATTTCTTTAGAGACCTTTTTTCTTGCAAATTCCAACTCTATGGCGTTCCTCTCGGTCACACGATTCCAACGCAACCTCGCTTCCCCTCATTGGCCATCGGTGCAATGAGAAATTACACTTTTAACCGAACTTTTCGTGAGTCCACAAGCCTATTTGGTGAAAAAATGAAATTTCTTTAGAGACCTTTTTTATTGCAAATTCCAAGTCTATGGCGTTCCTCTCGGTCACACGATTCCAACGCAACCTCCCTTCCCCTCATTGGCCATCGGTGCAATGAGAAATTCCACTTTTAATCGAACTTTTCGTTAGCCCACAAGCCTATTTGGTGAAAAAATGAAATTTCTTTAGAGACCTTTTTTCTTGCCAATTCCAACTCTATGGCGTTCCTCTCGGTCACACAATTCCAACGCAACCTCCCTTCCCCTCATTTGTCATCGGTGCAATGAGAAATTACACTTTTAACCGAACTTTTCGTGAGCCCACAAGCCTATTTGGTGGAAAAATGAAATTTCTTTAGAGACCTTTTTTCTTGCAAATTCCAACTCTATGGCGTTCCTCTCGGTCACACGATTCCAACGCAACCTCGCTTCCCCTCATTGGCAATCGGTGCAATGAGAAATTACACTTTTAACCGAACTTTTCGTGAGTCCACAAGCCTATTTGGTGAAAAAATGAAATTTCTTTAGAGACCTTTTTTATTGCAAATTCCTACTCCATGGCGTTCCTCTCGGTCACACGATTCCAACGCAACCTCCCTTCCTCTCATTGGCCATCGGTGCAATGAGAAATTGCACTTTTAATCGAACTTTTCGTTAGCCCACAAGCCTATTTGGTGAAAAAATGAAATTTCTTTAGAGACCTTTTTTCTTGCCAATTCCAACTCTATGGCGTTCCTCTCGGTCACACGATTCCAACGCAACCTCCCTTCCCCTCATTGGCCATCGGTGCAATGAGAAATTGCACTTTTAACCGAACTTTTCGTGATCACACAAGCCTATTTGGTGAAAAAATGAAATTTCTTTCGAGACATTTTTTCTTGCAAATTCCTACTCCATGGTGTTCCTCTCGGTCACACGATTCCAACGCAACCTCCCTTCCCCTCATTGGCCATCGGGGCAATGAGAAATTGCACTTTAAACCGAACTTTTCGTTAGCCCACAAGCCTATTTGGTGAAAAAATGAAATTTCTTTAGAGACCTCTTTTCTTGCAAATTCCAACTCTATGGCGTTCCTCTCGGTCACACGATTCCAACGCAACCTCCCTACCCCTCATTGGCCATCGGTGCTATGAGAAATTGCACTTTTAATCGAACTTTTCGTTAGCCCACAAGCCTATTTGGTGAAAAAATGAAATTTCTTTAGAGACCTTTTATCTTGCAAATTCCAACTCTATGGCGTTCCTCTCGGTCACACGATTCCAACGCAACCTCCCTTCCCCTCGTTGGCCATCGGTGCAATGAGAAATTGCACTTTAAACCGAACTTTTCGTGAGTCCACAAGCCTATTTGGTGAAAAAATGAAATTTCTTTAGAGACCTTTTTTATGGCAAATTCCAAGTCTATGGCGTTCCTCTCGGTCACACGATTCCAACGCAACCTCCCTTCCCCTCATTGGCCATCGGTGCAATGAGAAATTCCACTTTTAACCGAACTTTTCGTTAGCCCACAAGCCTATTTGGTGAAAAAATGAAATTTCTTTAGAGACCTTTTTTCTTGCCAATTCCAACTCTATGGCGTTCCTCTCGGTCACACGATTCCAACGCAACATCCCTTCCCCTCATTGGCCATCGGTGCAATGAGAAATTACACTTTTAACCGAACTTTTCGTGAGCCCACAAGCCTATTTGGTGGAAAAATGAAATTTCTTTAGAGACCTTTTTTCTTGCAAATTCCAACTCTATGGCGTTCCTCTCGGTCACACGATTCCAATGCAACCTCCCTTCCCCTCATTGGCCATCGGTGCAATGAGAAATTGCACTTTAAACCGAACTTTTCGTTAGCCCACAAGCCTATTTGGTGAAAAAATGAAATTTCTTTAGAGACCTTTTTTCTTGCAAATTCCAACTCTATGGCGTTCCTCTCGGTCACACGATTCCAACGCAACCTCCCTTCCCCTCGTTGGCCATCGGTGCAATGAGAAATTGCACTTTTAACCGAACTTTTCGTGAGTCACAAGCCTATTTGGTGAAAAAATGAAATTTATTTAGAGACTTTTTTCTTGCAAATTCCAACTCTATGGCGTTCCTCTCGGTCACACGATTCCAACGCAACCTCCCTTCCCCTCGTTGGCCATCGGTGCAATGAGAAATTGCACTTTAAACCGAACTTTTCGTGAGTCCACAAGCCTATTTGGTGAAAAAATGAAATTTCTTTAGAGACCTTTTTTCTTGCAAATTCCAACCCTATGGCGTTCCTCTCGGTCACACGATTCCAACGCAACCTCCCTTCCCCTCATTGGCCATCGGTGCAATGAGAAATTGCACTTTAAACCGAACTTTTCGTTAGCCCACAAGCCTATTTGGTGAAAAAATGAAATTTATTTCGAGACCTCTTTTCTTGCAAATTCCTACTCCATGGCGTTCCTCTCGGTCACACGATTCCAACGCAACCTCTCTTCCTCTCATTGGCCATCGGTGCAATGAGAAATTGCACTTTAAACCGAACTTTTCGTTAGCCCACAAGCCTATTTGGTGAAAAAATGAAATTTCTTTAGAGACCTCTTTTCTTGCAAATTCCAACTCTATGGCGTTCCTCTCGGTCACACGATTCCAACGCAACCTCCCTACCCCTCATTGGCCATCGGTGCAATGAGAAATTGCACTTTTAATCGAACTTTTCGTTAGCCCACAAGCCTATTTGGTGAAAAAATGAAATTTCTTTAGAGACCTTTTTTCTTGCAAATTCCAACTCTATGGCGTTCCTCTCGGTCACACGATTCCAACGCAACCTCCCTTCCCCTCGTTGGCCATCGGTGCAATGAGAAATTGCACTTTAAACCGAACTTTTCGTGAGTCCACAAGCCTATTTGGTGAAAAAATGAAATTTCTTTAGAGACCTTTTTTATGGCAAATTCCAAGTCTATGGCGTTCCTCTCGGTCATACGATTCCAACGCAACCTCCCTTCCCCTCATTGGCCATCGGTGCAATGAGAAATTCCACTTTTAACCGAACTTTTCGTTAGCCCACAAGCCTATTTGGTGAACAAATGAAATTTCTTTAGAGACCTTTTTTCTTGAAAAAATTCCAACTCTATGGCGTTCCTCTCGGTCACACGATTCCAACGCAACCTCCCTTCCCCTCATTGGCCATCAGTGCAATGAGAAATTACACTTTTAACCGAACTTTTCGTGAGCCCACAAGCCTATTTGGTGGAAAAATGAAATTTCTTTAGAGACCTTTTTTCTTGCAAATTCCAACTCTATGGCGTTCCTCTCGGTCACACGATTCCAACGCAACCTCGCTTCCCCTCATTGGCCATCGGTGCAATGAGAAATTACACTTTTAACCGAACTTTTCGTGAGTCCACAAGCCTGTTTGGTGAAAAAATGAAATTTCTTTAGAGACCTTTTTTATTGCAAATTCCAAGTCTATGGCGTTCCTCTCGGTCACACGATTCCAACGCAACCTCCCTTCCCCTCATTGGCCATCGGTGCAATGAGAAATTCCACTTTTAATCGAACTTTTCGTTAGCCCACAAGCCTATTTGGTGAAAAAATGAAATTTCTTTAGAGACCTTTTTTCTTGCCAATTCCAACTCTATGGCGTTCCTCTCGGTCACACGATTCCAACGCAACCTCCCTTCCCCTCATTTGTCATCGGTGCAATGAGAAATTACACTTTTAACCGAACTTTTCGTGAGCCCACAAGCCTATTTGGTGGAAAAATGAAATTTCTTTAGAGACCTTTTTTCTTGCAAATTCCAACTCTATGGCGTTCCTCTCGGTCACACGATTCCAACGCAACCTCGCTTCCCCTCATTGGCAATCGGTGCAATGAGAAATTACACTTTTAACCGAACTTTTCGTGAGTCCACAAGCCTATTTGGTGAAAAAATGAAATTTCTTTAGAGACCTTTTTTATTGCAAATTCCTACTCCATGGCGTTCCTCTCGGTCACACGATTCCAACGCAACCTCCCTTCCTCTCATTGGCCATCGGTGCAATGAGAAATTGCACTTTTAATCGAACTTTTCGTTAGCCCACAAGCCTATTTGGTGAAAAAATGAAATTTCTTTAGAGACCTTTTTTCTTGCCAATTCCAACTCTATGGCGTTCCTCTCGGTCACACGATTCCAACGCAACCTCCCTTCCCCTCATTGGCCATCGGTGCAATGAGAAATTGCACTTTTAACCGAACTTTTCGTGAGCACACAAGCCTATTTGGTGAAAAAATGAAATTTCTTTCGAGACATTTTTTCTTGCAAATTCCTACTCCATGGTGTTCCTCTCGGTCACACGATTCCAACGCAACCTCCCTTCCCCTCATTGGCCATCGGGGCAATGAGAAATTGCACTTTAAACCGAACTTTTCGTTAGCCCACAAGCCTATTTGGTGAAAAAATGAAATTTCTTTAGAGACCTCTTTTCTTGCAAATTCCAACTCTATGGCGTTCCTCTCGGTCACACGATTCCAACGCAACCTCCCTACCCCTCATTGGCCATCGGTGCAATGAGAAATTGCACTTTTAATCGAACTTTTCGTTAGCCCACAAGCCTATTTGGTGAAAAAATGAAATTTCTTTAGAGACCTTTTATCTTGCAAATTCCAACTCTATGGCGTTCCTCTCGGTCACACGATTCCAACGCAACCTCCCTTCCCCTCGTTGGCCATCGGTGCAATGAGAAATTGCACTTTAAACCGAACTTTTCGTGAGTCCACAAGCCTATTTGGTGAAAAAATGAAATTTCTTTACAGACCTTTTTTATGGCAAATTCCAAGTCTATGGCGTTCCTCTCGGTCACACGATTCCAACGCAACCTCCCTTCCCCTCATTGGCCATCGGTGCAATGAGAAATTCCACTTTTAACCGAACTTTTCGTTAGCCCACAAGCCTATTTGGTGAAAAAATGAAATTTCTTTAGAGACCTTTTTTCTTGCCAATTCCAACTCTATGGCGTTCCTCTCGGTCACACGATTCCAACGCAACATCCCTTCCCCTCATTGGCCATCGGTGCAATGAGAAATTACACTTTTAACCGAACTTTTCGTGAGCCCACAAGCCTATTTGGTGGAAAAATGAAATTTCTTTAGAGACCTTTTTTCTTGCAAATTCCAACTCTATGGCGTTCCTCTCGGTCACACGATTCCAATGCAACCTCCCTTCCCCTCATTGGCCATCGGTGCAATGAGAAATTGCACTTTAAACCGAACTTTTCGTTAGCCCACAAGCCTATTTGGTGAAAAAATGAAATTTCTTTAGAGACCTTTTTTCTTGCAAATTCCAACTCTATGGCGTTCCTCTCGGTCACACGATTCCAACGCAACCTCCCTTCCCCTCGTTGGCCATCGGTGCAATGAGAAATTGCACTTTTAACCGAACTTTTCGTGAGTCACAAGCCTATTTGGTGAAAAAATGAAATTTATTTAGAGACTTTTTTCTTGCAAATTCCAACTCTATGGCGTTCCTCTCGGTCACACGATTCCAACGCAACCTCCCTTCCCCTCGTTGGCCATCGGTGCAATGAGAAATTGCACTTTAAACCGAACTTTTCGTGAGTCCACAAGCCTATTTGGTGAAAAAATGAAATTTCTTTAGAGACCTTTTTTCTTGCAAATTCCAACCCTATGGCGTTCCTCTCGGTCACACGATTCCAACGCAACCTCCCTTCCCCTCGTTGGCCATCGGTGCAATGAGAAATTGCACTTTAAACCGAACTTTTCGTGAGTCCACAAGCCTATTTGGTGAAAAAATGAAATTTCTTTAGAGACCTTTTTTCTTGCAAATTCCAACTCTATGGCGTTCCTCTCGGTCACACGATTCCAACGCAACCTCCCTTCCCCTCATTGGCCATCGGTGCAATGAGAAATTGCACTTTAAACCGAACTTTTCGTTAGCCCACAAGCCTATTTGGTGAAAAAATGAAATTTCTTTTGAGACCTTTTTTCTTGCAAATTCCAATTCTATGGCGTTCCTCTCGGTCACACGATTCCAACGCAACCTCCCTTCCCCTCGTTGGCCATCGGTGCAATGAGAAATTGCACTTTTAACCGAACTTTTCGTGAGTCACAAGCCTATTTGGTGAAAAAATGAAATTTCTTTAGAGACCTTTTTTCTTGCAAATTCCAACTCTATGGCGTTCCTCTCGGTCACACGATTCCAACGCAACCTCCCTTCCCCTCGTTGGCCATCGGTGCAATGAGAAATTGCACTTTAAACCGAACTTTTCGTGAGTCCACAAGCCTATTTGGTGAAAAAATGAAATTTCTTTAAAGACCTTTTTTCTTGCAAATTCCAACCCTATGGCGTTCCTCTCGGTCACACGATTCCAACGCAACCTCCCTTCCCCTCGTTGGCCATCGGTGCAATGAGAAATTGCACTTTAAACAAACTTTTCGTGAGTCCACAAGCCTATTTGGTGAAAAAATGAAATTTCTTTAGAGACCTTTTTTATTGCAAATTCCAAGTCTATGACGTTCCTCTCGGTCACACGATTCCAACGCAACCTCCCTTCCCCTCATTGGCCATCGGTGCAATGAGAAATTCCACTTTTAACAGAACTTTTCGTTAGCCCACAAGCATATTTGGTGAAAAAATGAAATTTCTTTAGAGACCTTTTTTCTTGCCAATTCCAACTCTATGGCGTTCCTCTCGGTCACACGATTCCAACGCAACCTCCCTTCCCCTCATTGGCCATCGGTGCAATGAGAAATTACACTTTTAACCGAACTTTTCGTGAGCCCACAAGCCTATTTGGTGGAAAATGAAATTTCTTTAGAGACCTTTTTTCTTGCAAATTCCAACTCTATGGCGTTCCTCTCGGTCACACGATTCCAACGCAACCTCCCTTCCCCTCATTGGCCATCGGTGCAATGAGAAATTGCACTTTTAACCGAACTTTTCGTTAGCCCACAAGCCTATTTGGAGAAAAAATGAAATTTCTTTAGAGACCTTTTTTCTTGCAAATTCCAACACTATGGAGTTCCTCTCGGTCACACGATTCTAACGCAACCTCCCTTCCCCTCATTGGCCATCGTGCAATGAGAAATTGCACTTTAAACCGAACTTTTCGTTAGCCCACAAGCCTATTTGGTGAAAAAATGAAATTTCTTTAGAGACCTTTGTTCTTGCAAATTCCAACTCTATGGCGTTCCTCTCGGTCACACGATTCCAACGCAACCTCCCTTCCCCTCATTGGCCATCGGTGCAATGAGAAATTGCACTTTTAACCGAACTTTTCGTGAGCCCACAAGCCTATTTGGTGAAAAAATGAAATTTCTTTCGAGACATTTTTTCTTGAAAATTCCTACTCCATGGTGTTCCTCTCGGTCACACGATTCCAACGCAACCTCCCTTCCCCTCATTGGCCATCGGTGCAATGAGAAATTCCACTTTTAACCGAACTTTTCGTTAGCCCACAAGCCTATTTGGTGAAAAAATGAAATTTCTTTAGAGACCTTTTTTCTTGCCAATTCCAACTCTATGGCGTTCCTCTCGGTCACACGATTCCAACGCAACATCCCTTCCCCTCATTGGCCATCGGTGCAATGAGAAATTACACTTTTAACCGAACTTTTCGTGAGCCCACAAGCCTATTTGGTGGAAAAATGAAATTTCTTTAGAGACCTTTTTTCTTGCAAATTCCAACTCTATGGCGTTCCTCTCGGTCACACGATTCCAACGCAACCTCCCTTCCCCTCATTGGCCATCGGTGCAATGCGAAATTGCACTTTAAACCGAACTTTTCGTTAGCCCACAAGCCTATTTGGTGAAAAAATGAAATTTCTTTTGAGACCTTTTTTCTTGCAAATTCCAATTCTATGGCGTTCCTCTCGGTCACACGATTCCAACGCAACCTCCCTTCCCCTCGTTGGCCATCGGTGCAATGAGAAATTGCACTTTTAACCGAACTTTTCGTGAGTCACAAGCCTATTTGGTGAAAAAATGAAATTTCTTTAGAGACCTTTTTTCTTGCAAATTCCAACTCTATGGCGTTCCTCTCGGTCACACGATTCCAACGCAACCTCCCTTCCCCTCGTTGGCCATCGGTGCAATGAGAAATTGCACTTTAAACCGAACTTTTCGTGAGTCCACAAGCCTATTTGGTGAAAAAATGAAATTTCTTTAAAGACCTTTTTTCTTGCAAATTCCAACCCTATGGCGTTCCTCTCGGTCACACGATTCCAACGCAACCTCCCTTCCCCTCGTTGGCCATCGGTGCAATGAGAAATTGCACTTTAAACCGAACTTTTCGTGAGTCCACAAGCCTATTTGGTGAAAAAATGAAATTTCTTTAGAGACCTTTTTTATTGCAAATTGCAAGTCTATGGCGTTCCTCTCGGTCACACGATTCCAACGCAACCTCCCTTCCCCTCATTGGCCATCGGTGCAATGAGAAATTCCACTTTTAACCGAACTTTTCGTTAGCCCACAAGCCTATTTGGTGAAAAAATGAAATTTCTTTAGAGACCTTTTTTCTTGCCAATTCCAACTCTATGGCGTTCCTCTCGGTTACACGATTCCAACGCAACCTCCCTTCCCCTCATTGGCCATCGGTGCAATGAGAAATTACACTTTCAACCGAACTTTTCGTGAGCCCACAAGCCTATTTGGTGGAAAAATGAAATTTCTTTAGAAACCTTTTTTCTTGCAAATTCCAACTCTATGGCGTTCCTCTCGGTCACACGATTCCAACGCAACCTCCCTTCCCCTCATTGGCCATCGGTGCAATGAGAAATTGCACTTTTAACCGAACTTTTCGTTAGCCCACAAGCCTATTTGGAGAAAAAATGAAATTTCTTTAGAGACCTTTTTTCTTGCAAATTCAAACACTATGGAGTTCCTCTCGGTCACACGATTCTAACGCAACCTCCCTTCCCCTCATTGGCAATCGGTGCAATGAGAAATTGCACTTTAAACCGAACTTTTCGTTAGCCCACAAGCCTATTTGGTGAAAAAATGAAATTTCTTTAGAGACCTTTGTTCTTGCAAATTCCAACTCTATGGCGTTCCTCTCGGTCACACGATTCCAACGCAACCTCCCTTCCCATCATTGGCCATCGGTGCAATGAGAAATTGCACTTTTAACCGAACTTTTCGTGAGCCCACAAGCCTATTTGGTGAAAAAATGAAATTTCTTTCGAGACATTTTTTCTTGAAAATTCCTACTCCATGGTGTTCCTCTCGGTCACACGATTCCAACGCAACCTCCCTTCCCCTCATTGGCCATCGGTGCAATGAGAAATTGCACTTTTAACCGAACTTTTCGTTAGCCCACAAGCCTATTTGGTGAAAAAATGAAATTTCTTTAGAGACCTTTTTTCTTGCCAATTCCAACTCTATGGCGTTCCTCTCGGTCACACGATTCCAACGCAACCTCCCTTCCCGTCATTGGCCATCGGTGCAACGAGAAATTACACTTTTAACCGAACTTTTCGTGATCCCACAAGCCTATTTGGTGGAAAAATGAAATTTCTTTAGAGACCTTTTTTCTTGAAAATTCCAACTCTATGGCGTTCCTCTCGGTCACACGATTCCAACGCAACCTCCCTTCCCCTCATTGGCCATCGGTGCAATGAGAAATTGCACTTTTAACCGAACTTTTCGTTAGCCCACAAGCCTATTTGGTGAAAAAATGAAATTTCTTTAGAGACCTTTTTTCTTGCAAATTCCAACTCTATGGCGTTCCTCTCGGTCACACGATTCCAACGCAACCTCCCTTCCCCTCATTGGCCATCGGTGCAATGAGAAATTGCACTTTAAACCGAACTTTTCGTTAGCCCACAAGCCTATTTGGTGAAAAAATGAAATTTCTTTAGAGACCTTTTTTCTTGCAAATTCCAAGTCTATGGCGTTCCTCTCGGTCACACGATTCCAACGCAACCTCCCTTCCCCTCATTGGCCATCGGTGCAATGAGAAATTGCACTTTTAACCGAACTTTTCGTTAGCCCACAAGCCTATTTGGTGAAAAAATGAAATTTCTTTAGAGACCTTTTTTCTTGCCAATTCCAACTCTATGGCGTTCCTCTTGGTCACACGATTCCAACGCAACCTCCCTTCCCCTCATTGGCCATCGGTGCAATGAGAAATTACACTTTTAACCGAACTTTTCGTGAGCCCACAAGTCTATTTGGTGAAAAAAGTGAAATTTCTTTAGAGACCTTTTTTCTTGAAAATTCCTACTCCATGGCGTTCCTCTCGGTCACACGATTCCAACGCAACCTCCCTTCCCCTCATTGGCCATCGGTGCAATGAGAAATTGCACTTTAAACCGAACTTTTCGTTAGCCCACAAGCCTATTTGGTGAAAAAATGAAATTTCTTTAGAGACCTTTTTCTTGCAAATTCCAACTCTATGGCATTCCTCTCGGTCACACGATTCCAACGCAACCTCCCTTCCCCTCATTGGCCATCGGTGCAATGAGAAATTGCACTTTAAACCGAACTTTTCGTTAGCCCACAAGCCTATTTGGTGAAAAAAATGAAATTTCTTTAGAGACCTTTTTTCTTGCAAATTCCAACTCTATGAGGTTCCTCTCGGTCACACGATTCCAACGCAACCTCCCTTCCCCTCATTGGCCATCGGTGCTGTGAGAAATTGAACTTTTAACCGAACTTTTCGTGAGCCCACAAGCCTATTTGGTTTAAAAATGAAATTTCTTTCGAGACATTTTTTCTTGAAAATTTCTACTCCATGGTGTTCCTCTCGGTCACACGATTCCAACGCAACCTCCCTTCCCCTCATTGGCCATCGGTGCAATGAGAAATTGCACTTTAAACCGAACTTTTCGTTAAACCACAAACCTATTTGGTGAAAAAATGAAATTTCTTTAGAGACCTTTTTTCTTGCAAATTCAAACTCTATGGCGTTCCTCTCGGTCACACGATTCCAACGCAACCTCCCTTCCCCTCATTTGCCATCGGTGCAATGAGAAATTGCACTTTTAACCGAACTTTTCGTTAGCCCACAAGCCTATTTGGTGAAAAAATGAAATTTCTTTAGAGACCTTGTTTCTTGCCAATTCCAACTCTATGGCGTTCCTCTCGGTCACACGATTCCAACGCAACCTCCCTTCCCCTCATTGGCCATCGGTGCAATGAGAAATTACACTTTTAACCGAAATTTTCGTGAGCCCACAAGCCTATTTGGTGGAAAAATGAAATTTCTTTAGAGACCTTTTTTCTTGCAAATTCCAACTCTATGGCGTTCCTCTCGGTCACACGATTCCAACGCAACCTCCCTTCCCCTCATTGGCCATCGGTGCAATGAGAAATTGCACTTTTAACCGAACTTTTCGTTAGCCCACAAGCCTATTTGGTGAAAAAATGAAATTTCTTTAGAGACCTTTTTTCTTGCAAATTCCAACTCTATGGCGTTCCTCTCGGTCACACGATTCCAACGCCACCTCCCTTCCCCTCATTGGCCATCGGTGCAATGAGAAATTGCACTTTAAACCGAACTTTTCGTTAGCCCACAAGCCTATTTGGTGAAAAAATGAAATTTCTTTAGAGACCTTTTTTCTTGCAAATTCAAAGTCTATGGCATTCCTCTCGGTCACACGATTCCAACGCAACCTCCCTTCCCCTCATTGGCCATCGGTGCAATGAGAAATTGCACTTTTAACCGAACTTTTCGTTAGCCCACAAGCCTATTTGGTGAAAAAATGAAATTTCTTTAGAGACCTTTTTTCTTGCCAATTCCAACTCTATGGCGTTCCTCTCGGTCACACGATTCCAACGCAACCTCCCTTCCCCTCATTGGCCATCGGTGCAATGAGAAATTACACTTTTAACCGAACTTTTCGTGAGCCCACAAGCCTATTTGGTGAAAAAAGTGAAATTTCTTTAGAGACCTTTTTTCTTGAAAATTCCTACTCCATGGCGTTCCTCTCGGTCACACGATTCCAACGCAACCTCCCTTCCCCTCATTGGCCATCGGTGCAATGAGAAATTGCACTTTAAACCGAACTTTTCGTTAGCCCACAAGCCTATTTGGTGAAAAAATGAAATTTCTTTAGAGACCTTTTTTCTTGCAAATTCCAACTCTATGGCATTCCTCTCGGTCACACGATTCCAACGCAACCTCCCTTCCCCTCATTGGCCATCGGTGCAATGAGAAATTCCACTTTTAACCGAACTTTTCGTTAGCCCACAAGCCTATTTGGTGAAAAAATGAAATTTCTTTAGAGACCTTTTTTCTTGCCAATTCCAACTCTATGGCGTTCCTCTCGGTCACACGATTCCAACGCAACATCCCTTCCCCTCATTGGCCATCGGTGCAATGAGAAATTACACTTTTAACCGAACTTTTCGTGAACCCACAGGCCTATTTGGTGAAAAAATGAAAATATTTTAGAGATCTTTTTCTTGCAAATTCCAACTCTATGGCGTTCCTCTCGGTCACACGATTCCAACGCAAACTCTCTTCCCCTCATTGGCCATCGGTGCAATGAGATAATGCACTTTAAACCGAACTTTTCGTGAGCCCACAGTGGCTATTTGGTGAAAAAATGAAAATATTTTAGAGAACTTTTACTTGCAAATTCCAAGTCTATGGCGTTCCTCTCGGTCGCACGATTCCAACGCAACCTCCCTTCCCCTCATTTGCCATCGGACCAATGAGATAATGCACTTTTAACCGAACTTTTCGTGAGCCCACAGGCCTATTTGGTGAAAAAATGAAAATATTTTAGAGACCTTTTTCTTGCAAATTCCAACTCTATTGCGTTCCTCTCGGTCACACGATTCCAACGCAACCTCCCTTCCCCTCATTTGCCATCGGACCAATGAGATAATGCACTTTTAACCCAACTTTTCGTTAGCCCACGGGCCTATTTGGTGAAAAAAAATGAAAATATGTTTGTGACCTTTTTCTTGCTAATTCCAACTCTATGGCGTTCCTCTCGGTCACAATATTCCAACACTACCTCCAATCCCCTCATTGGCCATCGGTGCAATGAGATAATGCACTTTTAACCGAACTTTTCGTTAGCCCACAAGCCTATTTGGTGAAAAAATGAAAATATTTTAGAGACCTTTTTCTTGCAAATTCCAACTCTATGGCGTTCCTCTCGGTCACACGATTCCAATCATGAACCCTAAACCCGAAACCCTAAACTCTGAATCCTAAACTCTGAACCCTAAACCCTGAACCCTAAACCCAAGATGAGAAGTATTTATACATAGAGAGAACCTGAAGGATTAGGTTTAGACCCACATGGAGAAGTATAAATACTTCTTATCTTCTCTGTAATCTCCTCGATATAGTGAAACTGGCTCTCTCTAGATCAAGGATGTAACTGTCAAATCTCTTGTACCACTGCCTCAGAGACTGCTTAAGTTCATACAAAGACTTTTTCACTTACAAATATAATCTTCTTTTCCTGGAACCTGAAATCCTTATGGCTAAGTCATGTAAATTTCTTCCTCTAACTCTCAATGTAGGAAAGTTATCTTCAGTACTTTATGTTGCAGACACTACCATTTCCCGAGTGGCATTAGTTGGGTTGACTACTAAGGTAGTTGGGGCTAGTGGTTTGAGATTTGTGCTTCATTCTTTCAGTTTCATCTAACGATGAAAGATTGGCTTAGCACTTAACTAGGTGGAGTAAATGAGGGAGATAAAGAAATCTGCTCCAACAGCTCAAACAGCTTACGGTTTGTTACTTATGTAATCATTGTGGCATGGAAATGGAATGGCAGGTTGGGGTGACGCCCGAAGGGGTAGAAATCCCAAGAAGCCTGGTCGATGAACAGATTGAGGAGAAATTCAAGGCGATGCCTAAAGAGTTGCAGCCATCTTTTGTTTTTGGACCGGGTTCGGGATCCGGTTCGTTTTTGGGCTGGGTTCGGTGTCTAGTCCGTTTTTGGGCCGGGCTCGGGTCCGGTTTGGGTTTTAGGGTTCAGGGTTTAGGGTTTCGCTGACACTGGTATGCAATGGGGATGAAGTGCTCGGTGTGAGATCAAGAGCCTTAGACCGAGGAGGTTGAGGTAGAGTAACGAAACTCGAACAAAAAATGAATGTTCTTGGGTGTTTGGGATAAACAGAATTAAAGCGCAAGTAATAAACTGATGTTGATGCCAACTTTGAGACCCTCATTCTCGAGTTTTTTCCAGAAATAGCACCTTTAAAAAAAATTACAAAACTAGCACTCTCTCAAAAATATTTACAAAACTAACACCCTTTTTTATTGACCGCACCCTCGTGATGCGTTTTACATATAAACCGCATCCCCCAGGTGCGTTTTATATGTAAACCGCACCTGGAGGGTGCGTTCTAATCTGGTGGGCCTAAATCGCACCTTGGCAATGCGTTTTCATGTCTGGCCTACATGAAACGCATGGCCGAGGTGCGGTTTAGGCCTGACCTACCTAAACCGCACCTTAGAGATGCGATTTATTCCTCCAAGAATGAACCGCATCTGTAAGGTACAGTTTAGCCATGTAGATCGCACCTCCCAAGTGCGGTTTACGTGTCAATTATTTTCCGACACCCGACACAGCCATGCAGAGAATTATGCACGTAGGGCTGCATGGCAGACTAAAACCGCACCCTAGAGGTGCGGTTTTCACAATTTTTTCCCCTATATAAGACTTGCCGGAAAACCTCTACTCTTCACACCTCTCATTCTCTCTTTCATTTTTCTGTTGTATATCGATTAACTATTTAGTGTGTTTCATTAAGATTAACTCGTAAGTTTTTTTTGTTACTTTTTATGCCATTAACATTAACTCGTAACTTTATTTTGTGTTACTTTTTATGCCATTAACATTAACTCGTAAGTTTATTTTGTGTTACTTTTTATGCCATTAAAATTAACTCGTAAGTTTATTTTGTGTTACTTTTTATTGTGATTTGTGATTTTTATGATATTAACTAAACTACGGTTTGTTTGTGTGCAGATGGCATTCCGTCAGTTAACGCTAGCGTACGATTGATGTACACTGTATGTCTGTGTTCACACTTGGTTTTTGCACTTCAATATATTTCGCTGAATCAGACCATTGGTTATTATTTTTTTAGATTAAATGAATCTTGGGGCTTGGGTTGGGGAATTAGGGACTGGGGTTCACCCATTAGAGGTTATGGTATAGTATCATGTCTCAAACTTCGGTTAAATCATGCTCTAAATAGTAAACCTCGACGGGCGTACAATGTACGACTGACGTACACTAAATTTTGAACTTGAATTAGTACTCTCAATCTAATATGATGATATGACATAGAATCATAATAAATCAATCTATTACCCTAACCCCTTAACCTTCAATTTTGAATCCCAACCCAAAATCCCAAATTATAAACCTAAACCCTAACCCTAAATCCCTAAATCCTAAATCCTTTGAATTTAAGTAAATTTTGAATGATTTTTTTCCAAATTCATGTGCTTCTTGTTCATAATATCATAAGCAACAATTGATACCGTTTTGACATGAATCGCATGCTCAGAATGACAATTATGAGGTGGGTGCACTAAACATGAGGTGGGTGCAACTGTTAGGGTTGACTGCAAAGTTAACGGAGAGTGACTAAATATGGACCATTTTATTAATT
The DNA here is from genome assembly GCA_946122785.1 of Linum tenue. NCBI lineage: Eukaryota > Viridiplantae > Streptophyta > Magnoliopsida > Malpighiales > Linaceae > Linum > Linum tenue. Next base: position 730,810 of record CAMGYJ010000002.1, on the reverse strand, counting down.
CAAGTGACCAAATTTGATATTTGTTTTTTTCAGTGACTAAACATGACACATTTTAGTAAACCCAGTGACCAAATGTGTCTTTAACCCTATATATATGGTAGCGTTTTCGGTGCACCCACTTTTTTGGGTGCATTCAGTGCACTCGCTTCATAACCGTCATTTTAAACATGCTATTTATGTCAAAATGACGTCAATCATCACTTATGATGTGATAACAATAATGCACATGAATTTGCACAAAAACCATTGAAGATTTATTTTAATTTGAAGGATTTAGAGTTTAGAGATTTAGGACTAGGGTTAGGGTTTACAATTTGGGGTTTATGGATAGAACTCAAAATTGGAGGTCTAGGGCTTAGGGTAATCCGCTAATTAGTTGTTATCATATGTTATATCATCATATTACACTAATTCTACAAATTACATTTCAAAATCTGACTCCTCAAGACTAGTTTTTGAGTTGGGTGTATTGAACGTACTCACTTTTGTGAGTGCACCGAAGTAGTCACCATATATATATATAAAATATTGAAATATAAACACTTTCATATGTCGATATTATGATGCTAAAATATCTCTTTGATGATTTGTTTTGAGATATTAAAAATAACACGTCTTATACCTCAACGTCTCATCCAATAAATCAGTATTTTTTGAAAGTTTTTGGATGAGACGTTGTATAAGGTTGAGTCTTTATAACTACCAACTCCGAATTTGGGCTTTGCATGGAGGATCCGATCCATAATTTCCCCCTTCTTGTTTCCTTCCACTTTCTTTCTTTTCACACCCTACAAGTTATAACCTTTTAGGTTAGTATCGTATTGTATGTTCTGAAAGCGACGAGACCGTGGACATCGGAGCCCGAGCTCGCCAGATGCAGACCAGGCGGCTGTGGACCTACGCGCTCGCGTTCAGCTGCGTGGCCGGGTTCATCGTCATCGTCCTGAACATCTCAGGTCCCCGGCTCTTCTCGACAGTGCGGCGCCACCCGGCGCGGCCGAAGACCGTGGACATCGGAGCCCGAGCTTGCCAGATGCAGACCAGGCGGCTGTGGACCTATGCGCTCGCGTTCAGCTGCGTGGCCGGGTTCATCGTCATCGTCCTGAACATCTCAGGTCCCCGGCTCTTCTCGACGGCGCGGCGCCACCCGGCGCGGCCGAAGACCGTGGACATCGGAGCCCGAGCTCGCCAGATGCAGACCAGGCGGCTGTGGACCTACGCGCTCGTGTTCAGCTGCGTGGCCGGGTTCATCGTCATCGTCCTGAACAATTTCCAGGACCAAATGGTGTTCTACGTGACTCCGACCGACGCGATGGAGCAGAACAAGGCGAATCCGAGGAAGACGAAGTTCAGATTGGGTGGATTGGTCCTTGAAGACCAATCTAGTTATGCTCTTAACATGCCATTTTGTTAGGAGATACTGACAGGGTAGGATAGATGGCCACATCGCCGAGCCGGATCGGACGGTGGAGGAGGATTGGCGCCGACTTGTGAGAGGAAGAGAGCCGAGTCCATCGGCTGCCCTAATTCCACTATCCAAAGGGGGCCCACAAATTCAAAAAAATGGCTGCCTTTTCTTAGTCTCCTTCTCTCTTCAAATCACTTCGTTAGTTTTCATTCTCTCTCCTCAAAAACTTTTTTGTTTCCTCCTCCCCTTTTCTCCCAATAATCACCAGAACCACTCTCCGACTCTAACGAAGCAGACGACGGCGACTGTGAAAATGACGGCGACGACGGTATCGCGACAAGGAAGAAGTTGTCGGCGACGGTGGCTGTGCTTGAAGGAAGAAGATGACGGTAACCGTGTTCCCCCCCCCCATCTCTCTCTCTCTCTCTCTTCTCTATTTCATTCTTCACCTTGCTTATTGTGATTCAATCGAGTTTCTGAAGATTGTTCTATTTTTCTTTTGATTTTGTTTCTTGGATTCTGATTTTGTGTTTCAAAGAAATAAGTAGTGTTTGAAGTTAGGGTTTCATGGATTCAACTAGATCTGGGTTTTTCTTTTTCTGCGTTTTTTGTATGAGTTTGATGGATTTGTTTTCTGGTAACTTAGATTTGACTGGATTTGGGTTGCTTTCTTTTGTGGATTATGTGGATATGTTTCTGGGTTTGTGGATGTGTTTTCTGGATTATGTGGATATGTTTTCTGGGTTTGTGGATGTGTTTTTTTGGATTATGTGGATATGTTTTCTGGGTTTGTGGATGTGACTGGATCTAGGTCTGGGTAGCTTTGTTTTCTGGGTTTTGTGGATATGTTTTGTGTGCGTTCCGATATTAGTTCTGTTCGGGCAGGATATCAGTTTTTTATTGCCTGGATAGTTGTTTGATATATCTGGATATTTCTACATTGATATTGGTTTTGGTCGACCATGATATCATTTGTGAATTGCCTAGATAGTTGTTTGATATATTTGGATTATGTGGATATGTTTTCTGGGTTTGTCGATGTGACTGGATCTGGGTCTGGGTTGCTTTGTTTGTGGATTTTGTGGATTTGATTGGATCTGGGTTGCTTTGTTTTTTGGATATGTTTTGTGTGCGTTCCGATATTAGTTCTGTTCGGGCAGGATATCAGTTTTTAATTGCCTGGATAGTTGTTTGATATATCTGGATATTCCTACATTGATATTGGTTTTGGTCGACCACGATATCATTTGTGAATTGCCTGGATAGTTGCTTGATATATTTAGATATGACTTGTTTGATATTACTTCTTATGGTTGGGGTATTCGTTATGTGAAGTCCAGCTGCAATGACAAGAACTAAATCAACTGCAATGAGGACCACATCAGAAGGCGAAACCTTTAGGCCTAAATGTGCCAAACAACAACAACAAAATGAGGACCAAGAAATTGAGGATGAAGAAAGTGATGACCAAGACGATGAGGGAAAAGGAAGAAAAGTTTATTTTAGATTTGTGTAGTGTGATATTGGTTTGTAAAACTGAACTTAGGGTTAGATACTATTTAGGGAAGGATGTTGGTTTGTAGCAAGATGGATAATATTTTGTCAAATGTTGGATATAATTACCAACATAAATTATTATTCAAAAATATACCGTAGCCTCCGAGAAAAATATCCGTCTTTATGTAGAATAATATCCTTAAAGCTCAGACTAATACTTTTTGTGTGCCAAAGTATATCCTGAAAGCCCAGACTAATATCCTCGATCTCTTTGCCTCTTCACGATTCATCGGTTTGTTTTTCACTTTAGTCATCAATTAAACACATTTAATCAATTACCCACATTTAGTAATCAATTAAACACATTTAATCCCTGTGAGGTCAAGATATTATCGAGACGGGAAAAAATCCAAAAGATGATCGACATTTTGAAACAGCAATCCCACACTTGAACAAAGAATTTTCTTAAGTACTATTTTTTGTTTGGAAAGTTATAATCGCCATGTCGGAATGACTTTGACTACTAATTGTATCGAGTGTTCTCACTAGTTTTGCGTACTAGAAAACCATAGCAGACCAATATCCGTACACATTAAAAACAATATCCACACCACCCATACCAATATTCGTTCCTCACATAATAAATATCCTCACCCACACAAACTAATATCCATCGCTCAAAGACTAATTTCTAACTGTCTTAGACTAATATCCGACTACACAGCCAACATATCCACACATCTCATACTAATATCCTCCAATCACATAATAATATCTTATCACCACAGACAAAAATCGAACCACCCTACATTGTGTTCAAAACCATTTCCACATTATTGTCTTCTAAACCTGAAACTAAAACTCGAACCCTGTACCTGAAACCCTAACCCTTAACACTAACACAAAGCTTGAACCCTAAACTCTAAACCTCAACCCCCAACCCTGAACCCTAAACCCCAACCCCCTAAACCCCAAATGCGAATCCTAAACCCTAAACTCCAAACTCTAAATTGTAAACCCTAATTCTAAATCCTAAACCCTTACACCAAACCCTAAATTGATATAAGCATATACAACAAAGATCCAAACCACCCAGACTATTATCGGACCGTAGCAGACTAATACCCACCACACACAGATTAATATCTTACCACCGAAAACTAATACCCACTACATACAGATTCATATCTGAACATCACAAACTAATACCAATTACACATAAACTCCAAACCTTAATCGCTAATTAAACTAAATTTCAATACAAACATAGGTAAACATTCACACAAAACAAATCCAAACCACCCAAAATAATATCCGTTCACCATAACAAATATCCACAACACCCGGACTAATATCCCAACGCCTAAGACAAATATACATTCAGGTCGTAAATAATATCCTAACTATAAAGACTAATACCCACCACACACAGACTAATATCTGACCATCGCAGACTAATACCCGCCACACATAGATTAATATCTGACAATCCCAAACTAATACCAAAAGTAATTAAATTGGCTAATGAACTAATATCAACAGACTAATATCAGTTAATGAGAAAACAAATATCCAAACATCCCAGACAAATAGTTGAAAACATGAACTAATATCAATTCAAACCAAAGCTAATATCCGAACCACCTAAACTAATACACATTCTTTGCAAAAACAAGTACAAACACCACCCAGTTTAATATCCGACTACCAGACTAATCACTAAATCATAAACCCTAAACATTCACTCTCCTACTATTATTGTTTCATAGGCCTTCGGCCCATGGGCCCTTGGCGGGCAGCCCTAACTAAGGTTGCAAGCCTTATGTGTTAGGACTTGATAGTGTGTTTAGTTTTGATGGAAGACACAATATTCATTACTTCACAAACTCATATCCACTGCATATAATATCAATTCATGCAAAAATAAAAATCCATACTGCCCAGACTAATATCTTACCACATAATATCTTACCAAAAAAATAAAAATTTCCCCACTTTTTCGTCACTTCTCTCTTCTTTGCAATTACTTTTCCCTTTTTTTCTTTTCATTTTCTGTCACTTCCCTCCTCTCTCCAATTATTTCTCATTTTTCTTTATATTTTTTGTCACTTCTCTCCTCTTTCCAATTAATTCTCTTTTTCTCTACTTTTTTCTTGGTGGACCCGCAGAAGCCACTTTATGAGCTTCTTTCCCCATTTTAATCATTTGTTGGGCCCCTTTGTTCCCTTTCTCCCGCCCAAAACATTGGCTTCTACCAAGCCAAATAATACGCCCCTGGGGGGTGTATGTTTATCAAAGTCACGCAGCAACGACTCAATCGAAGAATCGATTGAGCTCGAATCAAGAACGAAGTGCTCTTAATACGAACTTGGGATAAAACGGAACCAACGGACAATTCCACACTTGGGGAACGCTCGATTGGTATAAAAGGTAGATGCCCGACCACGATCGAAGTGACTATTCAATCGATACAAGAGCTCACGAGCTTGGAATCCACCAAACTCAACACAAGTCGCAACTTGCACAAAACCAAAACGTTCTCAATTCGATTAATCAAAGTCTTCGTTTTACAACGAAATAGAAAGCTTAAATAGGTCTAGCTAGGGTTACACACGTCCCATAAACTCCTAATTATAGTCTAATATGAAAAGGAATAAAAAACTACCAAAACAATGAAATCCTAACTAAACAAGAAAAGGAAAATCTGCCTTTAACTCCAAGTAACCAAACAGCTTTGATGCCATCTTTGAGCCTCTCGATCAAAGGCTTCCAAGTTGATTCGAACTCAACCAATTCCTTTCCTCTGTAGAAGAAACCTTTCTCTTTCATCTCCAACTTGAATCAGCCCGAGATCATGCTCCAATCTCCAGATATAGACCTTCAAAGTTGGTATCTCAACACAGTTTTCTGCCTTAGCCATTTTCTGGCAGTTTTCCAGTTTTGAGGTAGCAACTTTGAGACCTTGGTAAACAACCTTAAAGACATCATCTGAATTCACAAAGCATACCATTGAAAACATGGTAACTTTATCTGTAAAACAAATTCTTAAACTTGAATTTCCACCAAGCCAATTGAGAGAACCATGCCTCCAAAGTATGTATCCTGAACACGGATTTTGACTTAGCCAAATTCTGCCCTTCTTCTTCCCAACTTTGATAGCTTCTTTGTCAACTAATCGTGACATGAATAGTTGGCCAATTTGGATCATATCACCAAACCCATCAGCTCCCCCCTTTACTCGGCTGGGCTAGTCAACCGATCTATTTTGGCTCTCTCTTTAGGGCACCTGTGGCTGTGGGATCAATGAAAACTGCCAATAAATTTTGGTGGGTTGGGGTTTCCTAACTTTGAATTGCAAACCATAGCTTTGAATTGCAAAAATCCACAAAAAGCGTACCAGAAACCTCCCAATCCATATCACAAATCCCCTAAAACAAACCAAAAACCCCACAAAACATACCATAAATATTCCGAAAGCACACCAGAAATCTCATAATACAAACTACAAACACGATAAAGCAAACCACAAACCTCCTAATGCAGACCACAAATATATTAAAACAAACCAGAAACCCCACAAATCAAACCATAAAATTTTCGAAAGCACGCCATAAACTTCTTAATGCAAACCAGAAACACAATAAAGCAAACCAGAAACCTCCGAATGCATACCACAAATCTCCTAAAACAAACCACAAACCTCATAAAGCAAACCACAACATTTGCGAAGCACACTAGAAACCTCCTAATGCAAACCACAAACACAGTAAATCAAACCACAAAAAAGCAAACCATAAACGTCCTAATGCAGACCACAAATATATTAAAACAAACGAGAAACCCCTCAATGCAAACCACAAAATTTTTGAAAGCAAACCAGAAACTTCTCAATGCAAACCACAAACACGATAAAGCAAACCACAAAAGGCATACGAAAATATGAGAAACCAAACCATAAATCTCACAATGTAGACCATACATCCGGTGGTCGTTGACCGGTCAACGAAGTTCGTTGACCGAACTCCGGTGACCGTCAGTGAGCAGATTCCGACGCCGATAGGCATATTCCGGCCCCGATAACTAGATTCCGACGCCGGTAAGTATATTCCAGCGACAAATAGCATATTCTGGCGACAAAAAGCATATTTCGGTGACCGACGACCACTTTCCGGCGACCGGTGGCAGAATTCCGGCGACCAAATTTTAGGATAGGAAATAAATAAAAAATTTATTTTTTTATTTTTTATTATTTAAACAGATTTTTCATAATGACAATTATACCTCTGCTTTGATTTTACACTAGGTCAACTCATCTAATAAAAAGTCATCACAATCCTAGCTTCCTATTAGTTGGAGACTAGTGTTGTTACAATAACAACACAAGATAGTAACCGGTACCTAATAATAATGGCTCACACCTCCACAGCAACCTGCTTGCAACTCTCCAAAATCACAAAAATATTGAATATATATACTTTCAGACTAGCACATGAGTTTAGCCAGTTTTGTTATTTAGACCTATTGTTCAAAAAGTTACAATTAAACTTATGTTTAGACATGTTTAGGTGTTAGAGCAATTCTAAAATATCTTGTCCAGGGGTTTTGTAGCAAGTGAGGAATAAAAAATATGTGAGCTATTGTGCTACAATTCTATGAACTTGTGAGTTAATTTTCTTATTGTTTAAGTGTTAAATAAATTAGAGAACTACTCGAATGCCAGACACTCCTCAGGAGAACTCAAAACAAAACATCCCGCAATCGAAGAAGTAACTAGAGAACATTCTTCTACCAACAGTTTTCTGTTCATGTTCTTTTTCTTCATCATCCAATGTCACATAGAACATGTTTTCCCTACTGTCTGCAGCTTTTCAACAGACAGAAACGACTACTACACTACACTTTATGAGAGACTACAACATTTTGAGAAATGAATAGTGACTGACTACACTCCACGCAAGCTTTTCGTTGCTGCTTCCACTAGACTTCGCCTTTTTACTCCATGGCGCTTTGATTGAGAATGAAATTGATTCATCTTCAATCAAATGCCACACATAAAGGGCAAAGGAAGTAGTAGAAGGAGCAAAAAAAAGCTCAGGGAGAGGATTGTCTCTCGAACAATCCCTCTCTAATACTCTAACCCCCCAAAAGAAGAAGCATCCAAACTCAACAAAAAAGGTTACAACAAAAGCGCAGAGACACCAAACTGTTCAGAGCCTGCCTACTATGCACTACACTACATTGGGATTTCTTGCTGCTGGTTGGTTTTATGCAACCGGGTCTACACCATTATCTCCCAGCCTCTGCAAATGCCTGCGTTGATAGATGGAGGCTTTCCCAGGAGCTATGACATCGAGCGCCGCAAGGATGCACTTATGGTAAGAGAAGTCCTCCATTGTCCCGTCGCTTCTAACCACCGAGAAGCATCGAGACCCTTCGTGCTTCGGGTGGTTTATCACCTGCCAAATCATATGCCCACAACTTAGTAATCATAATTGCCCCGCTGAACATTGGTTCTTGCTTGGAACTTTTAGACACATTACCTTGAAGTACTGAGCTCCGTCTCCAAGCTTCTCGTCTTTTCGAGGGTGGAAGTATAACGCTTGCATCAGTTTGACTTTGTCCCGCTCACCTAGCTCCTCGTCCACAGGAGAGCTGCATCAAGAGGAACAAACTCAGATGGCTTTCTTGAGACCTCTGACCATCCATTTCTGCATTCGAGCTTAAAAAGGATGAACTAACAGAAGCAGATTGTTGAATTCTGAACTTCTACCTATTTAAGAGTTTGCGGAGATCAGAGCTGAGATTCAGAATGTCATCGTACGAGGTATGACTACGCAGGGACTTCGCTATGCTGAATTTTCTGGAGCCCTTGTTGAATCTCAATGGAAGCTCTTTGCCATATTTCTCAAATCTACTGCTCCATGAACCTGGGATCTCAAACTTGGTCGGCCTAGGGGTTTCAGACGTCTTGTTTGCAGCAAGGAACTCGTATGGATTCGCTGGCTTCGACATTTCATATCCCTGATCAAATCAAATAAGACAGTGAGGAAAAGAGAAAGCAGAAATTTGATCAATTGGAAGCACTGTTTGAAGATAGATAGATATTTCTTGCAGCCTACCTTCTGAGAAAACAAGATGTCAAACTTGCCAGTGCCGATAGCAGGCATCTTTCCCCAAGCAAGATCATCCAGTGGACCCATTAGCTTATCAGTGACACCCATCTTAGCAGCCCGAATAAAGTTATCTCCAGGGTTCTGCATCAATTTTTGGGGAAGAAAAAGACCACAATTAAGTTTTTGGCAAAAGTAATGAACATACCATAAAGACTGGAACTTTTTCATATGATGAGGATGACTAACACTAAAGCTGGCTTGCATAAATGGGGTCGAAATCTTTGAGTGCTCCCTCTGTAGTCTCAACCCTTTTCCATTTAGAGCAACAAATTCTCCAGTAACCGACATTGTGTTTGCCAGCAGAAGCAAATGCTGTGGAAGTACAGTCTTGCCAACATCAGCAACTGCAGACTCCAGGTTCTGTGTAGTTTCATACATCATCAGGTCAGCAGTTAATCTCCAGAGAACAATATACAGAGACCGACTTTTTATGATCAATATGACCAACTCACATTGAGAAAAACTTTCCAACCAGCATCCACACCATAAGCAGAAGATAGATCTCTTATGTTGTCGGGATGACTTCTTGTCCAGTCGATCATATCCATTATGGGGAGACAACTGTTCAGAAGTTGGCCCCACAGTTTTGATGTATCTGTTATTCCAGATAAAGCAACTCTCAAGTAGAGCTCGCCGGAAGGAGCTTTACCAGATTTTTGTACTTTTGGCCTATTGTTCCAAAGAATATCCACCTTATCAATCTCAGTGGATCCTAGCCCCATGAAAAGCAAAAAAGAGTAAGTGAAAGCCAATACATATATCTAGCGTAACTGCAGCAAAAAATGTAATTGACTATGTGACTGAAGATCAACAATAAGAAGTCCCGTATAAAAGGTCATTAATGCAAAACAAAAGACAGAGGTTTCAATATTAGAAGCCACCAACCTCTAACAGGTGTTCTGAGAAGAGAAGGAACCACCATATCTTGAATAGTTTCCAACTTGGTGGACAATCTTTTAGAACTGTCAACCACCGTGGCTGTTATGCAAAAAGTTTCTTCCTTTTCCTTCCAGTTATCACCAAAAGAGCAGCAGCCCCTGAAAATTCGATCAAGGAAGAATAAAAACTATCGTAACTTTGAATTTGCACGACATTTTACTATAGCATGGCTCCTACAGATTGCTTAAGACTTGGAAAACAATCATATTCACTTGGACTTTAGATGGTACGCCACCATCCAACAAGTCCTCTTACATTTCAGATTTTTTTGTGGTTGATAACAAGCAGCATACCTGCACTTGAACTCCATTTTGGGAAATTTAGGTGTTGATAAGCACTGGTTGGCAAGGGCGTCTGCTACCGATGCAGCCTGTAGCCCTTTCTTCTTCACGATTTCCTGAACGGGAAAAAAATTAAATATGAAATATCCATGCCTGTGATTTTCAATGGGAAAAATGAATTAAGCATTTAAAAGCTAATACCTTGAGCAAGTGGAAATGGATAACCCAAGGGTTTGAATGGGCTTTGCCATCACCGTGTGGAGTATAGCTTATGCCCAAAATAGTCAAATTAGTTAAGGAAACAGACTAATCTACAGAAAACGTACAAGAAACTGAAAAAGAGAAATTCCGGGATCATACATGATCCTGGCAATGGAAACAGTGTCAGAAAGAAGAACTTTCTGTAACTGGTTCTGAATTTTCAATGCTCCATATTCAAACCCATATCTTCTTCTTCCAAGTTTCGCAGAGAGGAACAATGATGCAGTTCTCTGGGATTTACTCTTCTTGGTACCACATTCTAGTACATTCTGCACAATTTAAACACTCTTGAGGTATCAGAAAAATTCCAAAAAACCGCAGTGTGTACTGTTCAACAACATATTAGAGAGAGAGAGAGAGAGAGAGAGGAGGGGCGGGGCGGACCTTAAGATTTAGCAGAGGAGATTTTTGCAGTAGACTTATGGGTTGATCGAGAGCACTATATGCTGCTTCAGAGATGGCAGAAGCAGTCAATGAACCAACGGGATGGCCTCCAATTGGATCACAATTCATTGTGCTCTTAGAATCTTCCTTTTGACCTGTGTATGAGAATTGTACGAGCTGATTCCCATATGCACTTCTCACTGTGCCATCATATGCAATACAAATATCACGCATGAAGAACATAAGCCTTCGAGTCAAAGTTCCAGGAAGGTCAGCATTATCACTGAATGAGCTTTCTCTGCTTGTCACTGAATGAACAAAGCATTCCAGGGGATTCAGTCCAGTGAGATAACAACCCTCGACCATTGCAGATGGAACAAACCTCTTGGCACACTCATTAACCTCATCGGCTCTAAACCTATTCCAAGCTTCGCATGAAAGCTGACGAGGCATTCTGAAAGACAATGGAACCAAAGAAGATTGCAAGCCAAGAGAGATGCTGTGCTGGGCCAGTTTCAGTAGATTTCCTTTGCTTCCAGCCTTAAACATGGTCAATAATGAGTTTTCCTTGGAGGAATATCTGAAGGCCAAATTTTGAATATCACGAAACACTTGCTTGAAAGCATCAACAGATGCTTGGCTGAGGGAAACAGATCTCTGTCTTTCAAGGAACAAGCACTCTGCATCAAACACACCTCGAATCCCTTCACCAGTAAGGAAGTCCTGAAAAGAGTCAACCATTAACTGCCTTGTGATGCATGTCTTCTCTGCTTCTTTCATCCCATATGTAATCTCATCCATCATGCTTTCACGTGAGTAGGAATCAGGACAGAGGTAAAAGTCAGAGAGTGAAACACTAAGACCTCTCATTGACAGCCATTCACAGAGAACTCTCTGAGCAGCATGCAACAAATCAAGAACATTGCCTGGGCAATACTGAACAAGGCTTTGAAAAAGGTTTGCCTCTGTGTCGCGTAACCATAAAGATCCATCACAAGTAACAATCTCGCCATCGCGTATCGATGCATTATCTGATGGAAAATCATAGTCAAACCCTTTTGGCAAGAGCATGCTAATCAATTGTTTGCCAGTCCAAACACCATCAGAAAGTGGAGAAGATAATTCCTTTGAAGAAAACATCTGCAACTGCTGAATCTGGAACTTGTTGAGAAAGACTCCATCATCCAACACCAAGTGTGCCGCAGTTAAACTATCTTGACCAAGAGAAAGCAGATTTGAACCACTCTGTGCATTAGTCAACTGCTTATCTAAAGCAATAAGCTCGGTGAGCTCAGTCCTTGTGTTCACTGATTGAGGAACATAGCCATGCAAGCAGTCACCATCGAAATCACCCCGAAGTGGGGAACAGCAGAGTGGGTTTATTGCCAGAGCTGACGGCACGGGAAGGATTTTGACAGAGAGGGCAATTAGGGAATGCTGGTGAATGGAAGGAGGCCTATTGATGAGGACCGTGTCTCCATCTTTCAGACGCCGATATATCACGTCATTGATTTTCAGGTCCTTGGTGCGATGAATGCGGACAAGACCACTTGATCTTCTCACATGGATTGAACCCTTCTCAAGAAGGAGTTCTTCGCAACAGATTAACAGCTTTTCCCAGTTGTATGCAGTCAGATGTTCAGAAATTTGCAATCTTTCTGCAACTTCCCGAGGGATCCCAATTTCTCTAAGCTCAAGACTTGGGTCTCCAACAACCACCATTCGGAATGAATGATCATTCCTCTTACCAAGAACAACATCCTTGATCCATCTCAATCCTGAAGAGTTGGTGGTGACATCATCGCTCTTCTTTTGCAGAATGTAAATAGGATCATTCTGTGCTGACCTGTCGGGGTTTATCTGCAAACAAGAATTGCAGTGTTAAGGAAACCATTTAGAAAAAATTTACACTGACACTAACTGAAAAGTTGGGCATTGCAGCTCTCACCTTGGAAGCTCCAAGGCTCTCGAGAACATGAAAACACAATTCATGCGTTTTCCCTCTGAAATCAACCATCTTCTTGTATGCCCTTGTGCGATTATCCTGTGACCATTTGAAGTTGTAGCGCACAGAAAATTATGCAAGCTGATAAATGAATCATTTTATTATGAACAGTGGAAAAGAGAAATAAGAGGAAAAAACAATGCATTCAGCAAGTACTACTTACAAATGTCAGTCTTTGTGCATTGGAAAATGAATGCATTACTTCAGACACACGATGAGAATTCGGAGTTACTGAGAAGTTGGTGAGGAAGAGCAATTCTTTCTCTAAGACATACTTCTCAATGAACTTATGATCAACACCCTCTAACAAATGGCATATCTGTAAGAAATGGAAGTGTACACGAATCAAAATGGGTCAGGAAGATTTGTATCGAAATACAACACTACTAAATAAGAAGTGAAGTATGCACATAACTGGGAGGAAAGGCAAGATTTCCATGACGCCACCATCATAGATGCGGCTAGGGTATCAAACTGCCAAAATTGTGCATGTGGCTTACATGAAAAACCAATAGTTGCTTTCCACATCATCTTAGGATGATGAAAAAAGTTAAGGTATAGTAACAATTACAATATACAGAAAACTAATGAGTACGCATAACCACTTTAAAGTGGCTCAGGAATGGCATAAATTAAAATCCTGAAGCAGAATTCTGAAATCAGCATAAATTTTGACAAACGAAAGTCTTAAGAAGGGATCTAATGGCTCTACTGTCCTATATACCAAAACCAAGTCTTCGTGATATTACACGAATTCAAAATTATGTTTCACACATCATGATTCCATAATACAAGCAGAAGATATTTGAGAAGAACTATAAAAGAGAGGTTCCTAGAAGTTTGTGACCTGGGGAACTCAGAGTCAGCAACATAAAAACTTGGATTGGACATGCACACTTGGAACCCAAAAGCACTAGGAAGAAGGAAAAGCATTTGCATATAATTGAACACATGACCACTACCTGTCCATGAGTCAAAATCCTTTTAGTTGGCTTAATAGCATTTTCATCTTGTTCTTCATCCTTTGGGATAATATCCCAGAAGTCAGGAGCCAAAGGTTTTCTGACCCCTTTCTTTGTTGGTGGTCGTTGTCCAATTTCAACCGTGATTGTTGTTTTCCGCAAGATTTCCCCAGAGTAAATTTTGAATTTCATTCTTGGATACCATCCTATTGACAATGCCTGCCTCTGTCATAATGATAAAAATATAATTTATGACTTTAGAAACTGCATAGCTGACTGTACCACTGTGAGCGGGAAAGGGGAAACATTACTCACCACACAGTACTTGCAGCCCTTGCTCAAATTTTCTTTAGGCCTCGGATCATTTTTCTGTACATGTACAAACCAGCAAATAAATAAACTGATTAACAAAGCAGAGGTAAACAGGAAAGTCCCAATTTTGAAGGCAACATTATTTGTTAATTTGGTACCTCTTCTCGAGGTTTACGAGGGGGAAAAAGTAAAAGTAAATGACAACCATAATGAGACATACAAGCTTATCCTGATAATTCAATAAGAGCACAAAACTAAATTGACTCACTGTCCTTAACAGGATTTCATGGTGATATTAGCATTCCAAAAAAGAATGAATATTCTACATTCCCTGAGCATCATAAAAGGCTGAGAGGTCTAACTACCACGAATGTTAGTTAACTAGCCCAAGCCTGGCAAAAAAACTAAGCATTCTACATATTCAAGCAAAGCAATGAGATGCAATACCTTCACCAGATCTTGCCGGACAGATTTGCAACTCGGACAAATTTTATTCAAAATTTGAACAACTTCGGACATAAAATACGGGTTCAGAATTCTTGTAGGAAATTTCACAGCACCGAAGTGACCTGCAAAATTTTAATATAGCAATATTACGCATCGGCAGAGCAGAAGTTTTTCACAAAATTTAACTAAAAGGCAGTTGTTGAACCTTCACAAAATTTCAAATCTTTAGCACCACATGTGGAGCACTGAGAACTATGATTCGGAAGTCCTAATTTTGAGTCAGTGACCTCACTGGTCGTAGTGATGTCCAGAACTGAAAGTTTTTCCTGTTGCATTTAGAACAAAAGGTTTTGATAACCATTAGCACTTTGTCTACCACATGCAGCTTAATTATGATTAAAAAACTAGATATTTGCTCACCTTTTCATCCTTGGTTGCAATGCCAAATGTTATGCTTCTTAGGACAGCAGAGGGTGGCTGTTGCACCTCAGATGCATCAGCCTCCATTATACTTGAAATTTCCTTCTTATTCAAATAGTCAAGCAGCCTACAAATTAATCAAGTTGCCACATGGAAAGTGAAAAATGTCAAAGCAGTAACAGTAAGTTTCTGTTTCAAGAGATTCCAACTACTTTGAGGTTTGCTACATTGTGATCTAGAAGCAGTCCGGTTTTATCAATAGATGTAGAACTGTTCCTATGCTCTGCTCCATATTTATCAATATGACACCAATCTTGAAAGTTAACATTACCCATAGTTAGACAATCAATACTTCTATAGGGAATTTTAGAGATAAAATCAGCTATCTAGATAAATTTTCCATACTTGACAAGTTATGCAGTAAATTTTGTGCAAATTACTACGCCAAATAAGACATGAAACCAAATTATCTTGACATTGGTTTCACATAGCAGGCAAGTATATACCTAGATATGATTACATTCATCTACACCCACCATTTTCTGATCGATTAATTTGTTATTTTCCTCTACCGACAGTTACAGCTAAATGCTACCAGTGAATCACATCTCGAATCATAAGAATACTGGAATGTGGAATTAAATTATGGAACTTAAATTAAAGACACAAGTATCATCACTTATTTTAAAAAGCATACCAAATTGAGCATTCACTATTTACCAACATAAGGCGGACCAAAATAAAAAATAATCAATCAACTGATTCCGCATACTGACACGTGTGAGTAAATCATGGAAAGACATACAACCCGTACACAACTGATTTTATATTAATATACCAAATAAGCATCCTGCAATGATCCTCTACACCAAAACCGAAGAACGTGATCATATGATGCAAACCAGCATCACAAGTGATCGATCAGATCAGCTGGGAGTAAAAAGTCACCTAACGTGATAATTACTCATTTTCTTTCATATTGCAAAAATAGAGGTAGTATACTGAAACAAACAGAACAAGTTACAGTTCAAAACCATGCAGAGCCTTAACGTGGGTCTTATGGTAGTGATACAGTTACAAAAGATGGCCATAATGTTACAAAGATTATGAAGACCACAATATCATTTCTGAATAACTAGTTGATCAAAAAAGAAGAGACAAGCACATTTGCCTATCTTTCAAGCCATTAAAGTTCAGATCAAACAATAAAGGATTCAAAGAATAGCTAGGTTACCAATCGAATCATGCTCTTCAACTTATACTCAATCTTATGGCTACAATAGTAAGATGAGGAAAAGAAGTGAGAAGCACCAAACCAGGCCCCCATTGATCAAATACTGGAACACTTTTCACAATACTCCAGCTTCTCTGACCGAAAATTACTTTCAGAGTAAAGAAGCATTGATTTAACAGTAATGTAGACCATTCCAGATGAACTTCAAAAGACTTTTCATGTAACAATGAATATGATCTATTAATTACTACTCATCAGAAATCAAAGCCAGAAATATATCACATAGCACGTGAACTAACAAAAAGAACAACAACAAACTCACAAAATCAATCAAAACCCCAAGCCAATCAAGGAAAAATAAGTACATTGCCCCAAAAAAGCCTCAATTTTCACCTTCAACTTCAGAGCATTTTCAGTTACAAAACCTCAAACATGCACATCAACAGACGATCAATTCAGGCACAGCTGCACAATGAAACCATGCACATACAAAACACCAGCAGCATCATCTGATCAACCATACACCGAAACCCACATTAAAGAACCAAAATATAAAAATGGGAAAAGGAAAAATCCCAATGATCAGCCAAACCTAACAGACCACCATGCAGAAAAGACCTAATCTTTCAGCAATAAAAGCCAAAACCCACATCCAAGATACTCACTTTCAACCCGCGGAATGCGAATGTGCGTTTCTTGCGGCCAAAACCGCACGGCCCTGCTCTGGAAAAACAGGGGATGAAGCACAGATAAGCGGCAGAAGAGGGCCATGATAAAAATGAGGTAGAAAATGGAGGAAAACAAGATGGCAGAGGCACAGGGATTCGTAAAGCGAGAAATAGCGGCAAAAATCAAACCTTCTCGACGGAAAACCAATGGACTGCGGGATTTCTCTAACGCCGCCGGTGAGGCGGCTTTCTTTGCCCCTCTCTTTCCCCCTGTCGTTTGGGGTTTTGGGGGAAGGAGGTAAATGATACAAAACAATACGGCCTAAAAGACACTCACTCTCTCCCTCCCTTCTGCGTAGGGATGGCAATGGGTCGGGTTGGGTCGGGTTTTGCCAAACCCAAACCCAAACCCATGGGTTTATTTTTGAAAAAAACCCGGGATAAAACCCACTGGGTTTGAAAAACTCAAACCCAACCCAACCCGTTGGGTATCCGCGGGTTCATGGGTACCCACGGGTTTTGTCGTAAAAAATTTACAATTGCAAGTTCTTATCAAAATTAAAGTCAAATATCAAATCTCTCAATACAAATTATCCATATATAAAACACCATTCTAGAAAATTCAAGCAAATCACAAATTAACTATACAAATTGTTCAACAACAATCTAGAAAACTTAAGAAAATTGAAGCAAATCACAAATTACCCATAAATAACATGTTTAATTGAAGCTTCTTCCTTTCAATTAAGTTTCTTTACTCTCCACTCCATAACATCAACTTCATTCTACGCAATTAAAAAGAAAAAATTAGACATGTCTCCACAAACATAAATAAGATTAGTTGTTTAGAATATTAAATATACCAAAAAAATTAATTATATGAGTGGGCGGGTACCCACGGGCCGGGTTTACCTAAACCCAAACCCAACCCAACCCGGTGAATAGTGAACGGGTTTAAACCCAAACCCGACCCAAAACCCGTCAACATGGATTTTACCCGCGTTGACCGGGTTGGATCGGGTGGGTACCCATGGGTTCGGGTTTTGTTGCCATCCCTACTTCTGCGGTCCCTCCAACTCAACTCCCAAGTCCCAAGAGATAGAGAAAGGGGGAATGGATCAGGTCAGTAATCTTATGGTGAGTAACCATGAGTAAACCGTCCACATCAGCATGACATCAGCATCCTCTCTCTCATGGAAAGCCTTTAATTTTTTCCTCTTTAATCTTTGACGGATGATTTCTCGCTCATTTTAAGTCGAAATTTAATTTTTTTTGCACATTTAGATCAGATTAATTGTGCTCTTCAAAATGATATCCACTTTAATATATTTTTCGAACAAAAAAAATTGAGCCATTTTTTACCAGCCTATACCATATGGTATTGACTGGTATTGAAATAAAAGCATACCTATATTTTGAAAAACGTACCATGGTGGTATGAACAAACCAATACTGTAGGATGGTTGAATACATGATAGTAGAAGTATATTAATTGTAATTTACGACTTTTAACATTGTATACCACACAATACCACCCCGTACCAGGGTGGTATTGTATGGTATTGTGTGGTATTTTTTGGTCCTGTAATTTGTTCACCCAGAAATTTGTAGATCCAATAGATCATGATGAACTCGTCCCTTCTGTGCAAACGTTTTCAAAAACGAATTAAAAACGAAGAAGATACCATACAATACCACCCCGTACCAGGGTGGTATTATATGGTATTGTGTGGTATTTTTTGGTCCTGTAATTTGTTCACCCAGAAATTTGTAGATCCAGTAGATCATGATGAACTCATCCCTGCTGTGCAAACGTTTTCAAAAACGAATTAAAAACGAAGAAGATACCATATGGTATGCAGTTGGTACCGAGAGGCCAGAATTTTTTTTCCTAAAAAAATATTGAAAATTGATCTCATTTTGTAGAGCACGGTGAACTCGTTCCATCTGTGCAAAAAAAATTAAAATCCGAGTTAAAACGAAAAAGATATGAGTCAATTAAGAAAGCTAGTGAAAATAAAAATAGCATTTAATTCTCCATCCTTAGATCTGGATTTTCTAAATGAAGGGTCCAGATTTGGTTATTGATGGATGCATAACCCATGGTTATGCAATATGCACCCTATCTTGAGCCGAGAAAGGGGGAAAGAGAGCGACGAGTTGGAGAGTTGGGGAAAGCAAAGAGCAGACACTGCGCCGGTAGAAAAGGTTTGGCCTTTTCAATGAAAGAGTTAAAAGGGGTTGCGTCCGGTGGGCCAACGTTTCCAACTCAGCTGGCTAACCGGTTGAACTGGCATTCCTAATCCCCTATTTTACTTTTACGTTTTTTTCCTTTTTAATGGAAAAGCAATAATAATTGGGGGGAAAAGAAGGCAAAGTGATTCTCTTTTATCTCTTTCTCTCACTTCTATTGTTTCTACACTCTTTCTCTCTCTTATGTAAGCTGGTCCAGGATCAGCTTTAACCGCCGGTTAAGAGATTCGTGAGTTTAATAAGTTTAAGCTACGCAGGTAGCTATACAGCTGTGCTATTATGCAGTCTGCTCAGTCAGGTTTTGTAATCATGGAAAAAAGATTTGTTGAACTAAACTATCAAATGCGGAATACAATGAAATAACTTTACGTAATTTTCTTCAAAATCTTTTTTGCATTTAACACATTAGTTACGAAGAATAAAGAGTTCAACTTTTGGTTCCAAGAATAGGAAAGAGTCTAAATGCACTCAGTTACAATCACATTATCACACCGTGTTTAACAAATATACAATCAACAAGACAAACACAAAATCAAAGTAGCCACTAAAAAGAGCAAAACCCTTGAACCAAAACTAGACATGAGGAATCTCTCTTACAACCAACCAACCAGAGTGCAACAAGATCAGAATCTGCTTGTCCTGTCATATCAAAATCCATGGCTATTGAGCACAGCAAGCCATGTGTTGCCTCTTATGTATTGCTCAACTACATCCAATACAATTAATCTCATAATGGCGAAGGAGAAGGATATGAAATGGATTGTTCTAAGCTAAAGAGGGAGTCGAGACAGAGAGATCAGGTTCGAAGAAGAGCAGAAGATCCCAAAGGATCCACAAACCTTAATGGAAAACACTGATTCCCAACTGCAGTCACCAGAGAAGTCGCGATCCTCCATGATCTAATGACCAACCAAGCAACACTAACCCACTAGGGATGTCAAAGGGGGGAAAGAGAATGGCTTTGGCAAAGTGATGACACAACCAATCTGGGAAAAACACCATCATCCTTATCTGAATGAGGCGCCCAAACTGCTACCTCCATATCCTACAATGAGCAAAGCCCATAACAGAGAACCTACGAATCCAAGGAAGAGCAGCAACTCAACTGAAAAAGGGAAAAATTGAAGGCCACAACTGCTTAAAAAACATAACTGAAAATTTGATGGGAAATGCCCAAATCAAAGGCTAGAGACACAAAAGCATGAAAATAACAATAAAAGGGGTGTTTGGGTTGCCGCCTGTCACCAAAAGGGAGCCAACGACAGCCCCTTAAAGGCATAGCAATACAGAGAGAAATTTAAAATTAAAATTAGAGAGAGTTTGTTGAAAAAAATAGCTTTCATTATACGTATTTGTGTGTATCTAAATATGACATTTTCATCAAGGTTGGTTGTTTACATAAATATTGTAAGAAGAAAATTATATGAAATATCGCAGTTTAAAAAAAAATTCCAATCTACAGAAGTAAAAGACTAATTCATGAATGAATTAAGGAAGACAAAATGTTGAATTATGGTGCACACGTTAACAGGTATTTACTTTACTACAAAAGCGAATTGGTGTGATAATAACTCAACTAGGGAGCGCGCCCCAATTTGCGTTTCAACGTTCCCAAACACGCTACGAGATTTTTCTAACGAGCAAACAAACGGGAAAATGGTTTTAACTGACAAATTTGAGAAAAATGAGCATTTTAGTGTGCCTATATTTAGGAGGTCATTTTGCTAATGAATTGTCACATCTTCTTCCGCCATTCTTTACTTTCATCTACTACAAATATCATCCAACACCGTGAACAAAGTTCATGCATTTTGATTGCTCAACCATTTGAGAGATTATGGCTAATACGAGGTATATGTATATCAACCTTCGTTTCTGCTTGAGTTAATATTTTATTAGTAGATTGAGATTGTGTGTGCAAATTAGTTAGATAGTTATTTTATTTTTTCTATGTTTATTTTTTTTGTCTTGTGCATAGAGCCTTCAAACTTGTTGTTTGGTGGAGAATTCAATGAGCTAATCAACACTAATTGATGACAATAAGGGGTATAAAAGACATTAACTGCCTTTACATTTAGGCTGTCGGAATTGCAAAGAAATAGTAAATTTTATCACTGTGGTATCCCTAGGGATGGCAATGGGGCGGGTTTGGGGCGGATTTGCCTAAACCATCCCCATACCCGCTATCAAATATCCATACCCATACCCGCCTCATACCCATGCGGGGAAAGGTTTTGCAAACCCATCCCCATACCCGTGGGTTTCGGGTACCCATGGGTAATACCCGCCCCGTACATCCGACATTATAATACCTAAAATTTTAAGTGTACGTTCTCAATTATAACTTTAAACGCACCTACTATGGTGAAGTTGACAAAAAGACTATCATTCTTTATATGATTCAAAGTATCTTATCCTAAACAATCCATTAATCCATAAGATAGAGTACAATATAATGTAATACAAATCATTCTTCTCTGACTCTGATACATCTACTAACTAATAACAAACTAACATAATCTAGTAAACACGAGGGGAAAAGTGAAAGAGTGAAGGGAGAGTTGACGAAAAGGAATTATGTTTTGATTTGGGTGGTCACTCAATTTCATTTCTAATATTTATTTTCTTAAGGTACCCTCACTATCATTCATATATCACAATTTTATTCATATATTTGTTATATGTGAAGAAATGTTCTTAGTGGGGCGGGTATGGGTATGAGTATGGGGCGGGGGAGGCTAAAACCATACCCGCCCCATACCCATCAAACGTTTTGCGGGTTTTACCCATACCCGCCCCATACCCAGTCAATGCGGGGATTCCCCGCGTTGACTGGGTCGGAGGCGGTCGGATACCCGCGGCCATAGATTTGATTGCCATCCCTAGGTATCCCTGCTATGGATGATGTCAGAGTTGATATGACAAAAGATTTCATGGCACGAAATTCAAATCGTGAGTTTTGCTTAGATAGGTGTTGAGTTCGCTAGTCATCTAGAAGAGAAGGGAGATACATTGAGTATGCGCTCGAGTAGTGCCCTTAGTGAGCCAAATGATCATATGGATGAGGGCAATGAGTACAATTGCTGATGGCAATTTGAACCCGCCTTGCGGGCATTACCCGACCCACAGTAGCATGGGACGGGGCATGTGTATATACTTCCGACCCTCCATGC
The DNA here is from genome assembly GCA_946122785.1 of Linum tenue. Classification (NCBI taxonomy): domain Eukaryota; kingdom Viridiplantae; phylum Streptophyta; class Magnoliopsida; order Malpighiales; family Linaceae; genus Linum; species Linum tenue. Next base: position 708,393 of record CAMGYJ010000002.1, on the reverse strand, counting down.
CACGGCCTGGTCCATTCTTGGCCCAATCTACCTCAAATTTCTATAGTATTTATTCATATTTCTCCTAATTTGACTTTTCTTCAACTAGTTAGAGTCAATCTTTCAACTAGTAAGACTCAATTACCCATTCTATTACCACTATTGTCATTTATAAAGTGTTTCCCCTTCATTTTATCGTAAAAAGTAAAATTTTCCGTATATTTTTTTAAATAACATGCAAGAGTGGGTCGACCCAACCCGTACCTGCCCGGGTATTACCCGCCCCCCGACCCGTAGTAGCGTGGGGCGGAGCATGGGTATTGGGGTACCCGCCCCGCCCCGTCCCATTGCCATCACTAAGGACAAGGATAATGGCAATGATGTCGATGGAGATGAGCACCAAATTGTGATTGAAGGAGCGGCTGCTACATAAAATATAGAGACATATGTTCCTGCAAAACATTATTTTGTGCTTCCGGAAGGCTATGACAACAACTTGAGAATTGACTATTATGGAGATATGAATGATAAACTAGGAAGCCGTCCAGGACAAGAGTTCTACATTGGTCAGATAATTTGTTCAAAATAAGTTGTACAAAGGGCCATAAAAATTTACGCGATGGAAAGTTACTTCCAAATTAGATTGGTAGAGTCAACACCAACGTTGGAAGGTGAAATGCAACAACTACAAGGAGAACATCTACGCATGGATGGTTCGGGTTGCCTCAAAAGATTCTAGTGGGGATTTCACAGAGCCACACAGAGCAAACCCAGAGTACAATGATGCTAACTTTTGATAAACAGACCTATGTTGTTTCCCCCACCCAAAGCAGCTAGGCTAGAGTTGCTATTGTTGCTACTGGCTTCTGGAATTTACCTGTCATTGTCGAGGTGAGAACACCAACGCACGCCACGGCCCATAAAACCAACCCGGCCCGCCCCGGCCAAAAAACAACCTGGGCCTGCCCCGGCCCAAAAACGAACCCGAACACGGCCCGGACCAAAAAACGAACCCGGCCACACCGCGGCCCAAAAAACCAATCCCGGCCACGGCCCGGCCCAAACAATAAATGCAAAGTAGAGTGACTAACCGGCCTACAAATAAAAAACCAACAGTCGAATAAAAATAGAAACCTAGACACGAAACAAAACTAAAAAATATAAGCCCAGCCCCCAACCCGGCCCAAAATGAATACTTATCTAAACTAAATCTATGGAGGAATTTAAAGCAATAATATTTATAGAATTATTCAAACATTATCAACAAAAACCATTATCATTCAAACTCCATTTTTACCCTTTCCTTCTCAAACGAACTCATGGGAATCAATCCAAAACCGGCACAAAAAATAAGAAACAAGAAGCGTCCCGCAATTCACAACCCTAACCCAGTAACCCCGAAACCCGGCACAAAAAATAGAGTAACCAAGAACAGAGCCCGAAAACCCCCAATTCACAACCCATCCACTTGAATGATTCAAAACATTATCAATCAACAACAATAGTCGACAAACACCATTATCATTCAAACTCGTTTTCTCCGTTAACTTATCAAACGAAATCATACATGAATCCAAAACCATTCAGTTGGGTAGAGGATAGATCTAGCAATTCAACTAAATCTGAACAATCCATAACTCACCCAAATCTAAGATTCCTACCTATAAGTTATGAGATTCACTTACCAGGAAGTCTGTCGTTGGACATACATCCGACCAAAAGTCACTGTTACCGAATACGTTGAGAACTGAGACGCCCATGGGCTTCTCTTCCTGCCTCGTCCGCCAATAAACCGAAAAAATCAAAGAAAAACTCAGTAGTCAGTTCAAACTTCCCAAAACCAGAATAAAAACGTAAACCACACAGAAATTGACATGGAAGATAAAAGTTCGCCTCACCTTCGTCGCCATTGTCAAACAGCGTCGCTCATCGTCGTCGTCAGTGTGATCGCCAGTGGTGTTGGCTTCCAGTCGCCGCCGGCAAAAGTATTCTCTTGGTTTGCTTGTTTGTTTCCAGAAGTAATGAGAGGGAGATAGGTGAATCGAAGAGAAGAAGAAGAGACTGCAGCTTCAGATCTAGAGGAGACAGGAAAGAATAACGAAAAAGAGAGATGCTAGTGGTCGTCGTTTTTGTGGAGGAGGGAGCAGAGAAAAAAACGAGAGAGCAAGGTTGTCAACCCGCGGGTTGACCCACGGGTCGACCCAATTTGACCCTGACCCAGTGAGAAAAACGGGTTGCACGCACCCGCCGGGCCGACCGCTATAAGGTATAGGGTTGGAGGTCAAATTGTGTCATTTTTTTCTTTAGTTTGCCAAATGCGCCTATTTTCCAATTTTTCTTTTCGCCTAACTCAATCTTTGGAATACTAAGTTGAACATTTGAATATTTATGTTATATAAGTGTGTGTGAATTTTCACTATATGTTGGATCTAAGTACGATATGTTATTTTGGTGTAATATTATATGTTATAACTCATATCTTACTGGGAAACCCGAACTATTAACTTTGTGTCATTTGTGTCCTAAAGTATTCGATGCGACATTTGTGTCCCAACCTATTATAGTTTTGTGTCATTTATGTCCTGACGATTTTGTTGACCGTTATATATAACGGTTGACCAAACGGAAGTCAACATTAACATTGACTTTTATTGACGTGGCAGCCACGTAGATGCAACGTCAATGACACCTCATATTTTTAATTAAAAATTAAATAAAATTTTAAAAAAATAATATATTGTTATAAAAATTTAAAAAATGTAAACTTAATTAATTAATATTGTTTCTAAAAATTAAAATAAAAAACACTCCCATCACTACCGATCGTCGCCGCTACACTCCCCGTCGCCACCTTCTCCCACCGCCGATTCTGCTTCCTCCGTCGTCGTCATACTCTCCGCCCCATATAGAATAGCCAGCACCGAGAAAAACCCTTCGCGATTGAATTGCAGAACTGTAAGGGTAGTCACCGCCAACCATATCTCTTCCTCCCAATGGCAAGCAAATCTGCCGTTTCTGCTTGACGAAGTCGAATTGAACAGGGAGGCCGAGTCTGAAATCGAGAAGAAGATGAATCGATCCCCAACGGCGTTAAATCGACTCCGTCGTCTTGTTGATGGTTCTGATCAGGAATCCATCGCTGTTGGCGAGGAAGGCACAATCGACGCGCTTCATCCCACCGAAATCCCTTTGCTCGACTTGCAGCTCTCGACGAACATCTGGGTCGCGCTCGTAGAGCTCTGTGGCTTTGGTGACGGCGCCGGCGGCTGGCTCTTCAAGATATTGCTCTAGCACATCGGAGCCACGGCGGAAGATGACGAGTTCGCGACGGCCTCCTCCATTGTTGCGGCGATGGTGCGAGTAAAGCGACAAAGTCCGAAAATCAGACGCTTCTGGTGGCGGACCTGTCGAGGAGGAAGAAGGAGAAGAGGAAGGGTTTCCTAGTGGGTTTTTGTAATTTTTTAATTTTTTATATGAAAAATAATTATAAATTAATATTATAAATTCCACTTCAGATGCCACATCAGCGCTTACTGGATTTTCTGTTAAAAACTAACGGTCAACGCCGGTCAACTCTAACGGTGAAATAGTTTAGGACACAAATGTCGTATCGAATACTTTAGGACACAAATGACACAAAGTTAATAGTTCGGTTTTCCTAGTGGTATTAGCCCTATCTTAGATAAGATTTGATATAATTTATGAGGATAAGTACAATATAATGGCTCTTTCTATATTTCCGGGCCAAACCGGGCTAAAACGGTTGACCCATTAACCCTTGACCCACTAGCTCGACCGGGTCCGGGTCAACCCGCGGGTTGACAACCTTGCGAGAGAGAGAAAGAGGTGGGGCAGCCGCTCGTATTTAGGGTTGATTTAGGTCTTGGAGGTATATATATACCATTTTATTACAACCGGACCGGCCGGTTCGGTTACCCGGTTTCGGGCACTCATCCAGGTCCGATTTTCATTAAACGATAAGGAAATTGGACGGCCGAATAAGCCGATTCATCCGGTTAACCGACAGAACCGTCAAACCCGAACCGACGGTTTGTAATTATAACCTTTCTTTGTGCTAAACCGAAATATGAAATTGAAAAGGATTCTTTTCCTTTTTTAAACCACAATAAATCCTTCCAACCCATTTTTACTCTTCTTTTTTGTGCTGTATATTTTTTTTCACTTTCCCCAATGGTCAATCACGTTTCCTTTCCTCTTCTTCTCCTTAATTCCTCCCCAAACAAGCCTTGTATTTCTAATAAAGACAAGTATACAACATTTCATTTTGTTCATTTAATTAATTTTTATTCAAATCATCACTTTATTTACTTCCCTCTTATTCTCAATTTCTCCATTTAATTTATGAATTGACCAACTTCACGGTCAAACTCCAAAAAGCCAAAAGTCATTATTTATTACTACTATGATTAACATTTCAATACTACATTCTTCAAAAATAAGGTAAAGAATTTTCAATTTAAAGTATTAATTTGTAGAGATTTGAAAATTTTATATGCTTACGGATCGTTGTCCGGTCCGGTTTCGACAACACTGATATATACAATACCCATAGGGTTTTCCGCATATTACCAATACGCCACCGAATTTTTGTTATGTTACGAAATTACCCCGCTTCGTCTGTCTCAAAATGATAGACAGTGAAAATTGTTCAAATCGAGTTTCGGACTCTGGATTAATTAATTAGCATAGTTAACTAGGTAGGCTACGAAACAATTTTTAACCAAATAGATATCAAAATGGGTTTTTTGTTTTACTATTCTTAATACAAAATTTTAAATGCAGAAAAATCTCTAAGTTGGGTTAATTCCTTCTCTTCCCTACAACGTCAAATATTTTTTCCTTACTAAAAGTCTTATTTTTTATCTTACGGGACAAGTCATTAAGGTCATTTTCTAAAGCCTTCAAGTTGCTATCTCAAAACAGGAAAACTACTTGAAAATGGCCAAGTCTGGAAACGTGATTGTGAAACCAACTTTGATGCTCAATTTGAGAAGCATGGATGAGAGTCGAGTGCATATGCTTCTACCACATGAAAGTAGGTATGTTTGTCTACAAAGTCAAGGCATTGGATGAAGAAATGGATATCTGAAAAGCTTCGAACGAAGGGCTCAAAGATCGTACAAAATCACAAAAATCTGCCTTGTAAAAACATCATTTGTTTTCCTTGTTCAATTAGGATTTCGTGTTTTTGGTAGTTTCTGGTTCTTTTTCGATTAGTAATGTAATTATACTTCCTTATTAGTTGGATAAACGTAGCTAGACCTATTTCAGCTATCTTTTTGTTGTAAAACTGATAGATTGATCAATTGAACTGAAACTTCGGTTTTGTGCAAGTTTGAGTACTTGTGAGGGTTTGTTGGATTTCAAACTTGTTGAGCTTTGTATCGATTGAATATTCACTTTGATCATGGTCGAGCAACTACCCTTTATACCAATTGAGCTTTCCCCATGTGTGAAATTGTCCATTTGGTTCCCTTTTATAAAAAAAGTATCAAGAACGCTTGTTTTTTGTTAGAGTTCAATCCAATCCTTGGATTTATAGTTTGCTGCGACAATGTGATCAAAACAACCCCCTAGGCTAAATCAAATTGTCATCGGTGCAATGAGATAATGTCCTCTAAACCGAGATTTTCGTGAGCCAAAAAGCCTATTTGGTGAAAAATCGACATTTTGTATAGACCTTTTTCTCCCAAATTCCAACACCAAGGGTTCCTCTCTGTCACACCATTCCAACGGTACCTTCGTCCCCATCAATGGCCATCCGTGCAATGAGATAATGGCATCTAAACTGAGATTTTCGTGAGCCCACGAGCCTGTTTGGTGAAAAAATAACTTTTTATAGACATTTTTTGTCGCAAATTCCGACCATGACGTTCCTCTCGGTCACACGATTCCATTGCTGCCTTCGCTCCCCTCAAAGGCCATCCGTGCAATGAGATAATGTCCTCTAAACATAACTTTTCGTGAGCCCACAAGCCTAATTGGTGAAAACCCGAAATTTTTTAGAGACCTTTTTCTTGAAAATTCCAACTCCATGGATTTCCTCTCAGTCGCACGATTCCATTGGTACCTTCGTCCCCCTCAAAGGCCATCCGAGCAATGAGATGATGCCCTATAAACCGAACTTTTCGTGAGCCCACAAGCCTATTTGGTGAAAAACAGACATTTCAACTTCCTGGCATTCCTCTCAGTCACACGATTCCATTGGCACCTTCGTCCCCCTCAAAGGCCATCAGTGATAATGATCTCTAAACCGAACTTTTTCGTGAGCCCACAAGCCTAATTGTTGAAAAAATGAGAGGCGGAACTGGGTGAAGGGTCAGGGTTGTTCGACGACGGTGGAGGCGAGAGGGGAGAAAATGAGTGTGGTTTGAAGTAGACGAGTGGGGTTAGGTTTCGTTTGGTCCCTTCTCATATACCTTACAAATTTGGCAAGCAATTAATATAATCATGTCCATCAAAATCTACTAAGAGTATAAGTCCATTGCTTATTTATCCACCAACATATTTGATACTTAAATAACTCCTCCACCCAACAGCCATACTCGTTGGACGGGAGGAATTGAATGAGAGAGAGAGAGAGAGGGAGGGGAGTAGGGCTGGGCATGCGGGCGGATCATCCGCAGGTTTGGGCCGACCCACCCGCATTTGACCCGAATTTCATTAAGTGGGTGGGTCTGTGGGTGGGTGACGGGTTGCGCTGAGAGCCATCCGCCGGGTGGTGGGTGGGTTGTGGGTGAGTGTGCGGGTGACCCGCTCAACTCAACAGCAAAAAGATCAAAGTCGTTGGCGCTAGAGAGAGGAGAGTGGAGACGTTAGATATAAACTCGGACTGCTCCTGGAGTTTGAACCTCAAAGCCAACCTTCCAAATAGAGATCCCCTCTTCTTCCCTTTACTTTTTCCTCTAATTCTTGTGCCTAGATCACCGCTCTTTCCTTTGTGGAATTATTTTCCTTAGTTCCTTGGACCTATTAATCGTCTCAATCTGTAGAAAAGTCCTTCATAATAGAATTTCTATCCAATTTAAGAACTAATTCGACATTTTTCGCCCTATTTCAACTTCTTGTTTCCCTCGATGATTCTCTTCACCTATTATCATGTCAAGTTGAATCCTTTATATTATATACATTGTGATGTGGGTGAACCCACAAACCCACCCGCATCATCCACCATCCGCCCGACCCAACCCGAGACTAAATGTGGGTGGGTGGTGGGTTAAAAATTATCAATCCGTTTAAGCGCGGGTGGGTGCATTTTATGGTCAAAATCCACCCGACCCACCCAATGTCCACCCCTAGAGGGGAGAGAGTTGTGCGGCGCATTAGCTTTTAGGAAAATCTGGGTCAGGGCTTCTAGTTAGACGGTATAGAATAAGCCCTTATGGAATGGCTAAAGTTAATCTGCTAACTTGAAAATTCGTTAGCAGATACTAACTGATATCCAAAATACACGAACTAGTATCCAAGTACTAAAGTATCTAGAGAGCACAGACTAGTATTCAAAATTTACTAACTGATATCCACCATGAATCAACTATTATCCCAAATTTACAAACTAATATCTAGACAACACATAATAGTATCCATACAACACATAATTAGTATCCAGATAACACATAAGAGTATCCAAATAACACATAAAAGTATCCATATTGAATACGAGTTGGTTGATTGTGGATATTAGTTGGTATCTGCTATTTGGATACTAGTTTGTGATGTTTTGAATACTACTCTGTGCTATCAAGATACTCAGCAGACTTGAATATTAGTCATACATTTTGGATATTAGTTAGTATATACTAACGAATTTTCAAGTTAGCAGAATAACTAGGTTGTTAAGGAATTGGGCTTGGGTATTAGTGTGGCCTGTGGGTTGTGGGTAGCTGTAGGGTTTTATGACTTTTTCAATAGAAGTTGTCGGGTTAATTTGAAAATATAATATGGTACTTATAAATATATTACATTTCAGTTATCAATTTATCAAATTGCTACAATATATGCATATAATTACATTTCAGTTTTTTCAATGAGTTGTTAGTTGCAAGAAATAAGATTAGAGATTTACCCAAATGCCATATTGTATGTCAACGGACCAGGAATTTTAGAATTATTCCAGCAAGAAATTATCATGTTGAGGATTTCTTTTCATGTAGGACCTTAAATAAGTAGTTTCACTCGCTCCCTCTCTGCATTTGGCTCTATTCATAGTTGGACGGAGTTTTCTTTCCGTGTTAGGAGTGGTCGTTTGATTTTCTGCAGAATGATGGATATGATGATGATGAGTTACTCTTGAAAGATATTTTTAATACGTAGCTAAGTGGAGTTTACATTTTATCAACCACTGTAGATGCGTTATGTGATCAAATTCCTAGTTCCTCCGCAGAAGCAAATCTTTCCTACTTGCTTCTACTTTGTTCATAGGCACGAATGAGTTGATCATCTTCTTGAGATTCTTTTGATGTTATATATCCCTTTCTACATGGGCCCTATTCATGTTTTTCACGTGTCCTGGTCATGTCATTAATGTTGTAAGCACTATTCATGTCTCCTCGAAGCGGTGAAATGTGAGTAGTTTATCAGTGATTGTTGAATCTGTCATTTACGCATGAATAACGTGCTTTCTAACAGTACCGTTACTATTGAGAGATGCTTTTATCTGAAGGTCTACAGATCACGGATTGAGCCCTAGACTAGTTTCCACCGATATTAAAGTCTATTGATCATATTTTTCACCGATGATTTAGTCCATTAAGCACTAAATTGGGCCAATTTGTTTTGGGATGACATTTTCGTAAATTTTTGGACTTTGTTTTTCGATAGGCCATTTTTCTTGGATTTTGAAGGCTAAAGATCACGTATTCTTCCCGAGTCTATTCTTCAACGATGATTAAGTCTATAAGCACCGATTTGGGAGGATTTCTTCCGATTTCATTTTTGGTAGATTCCAAAGGGATATCATCACATATTTATGATGATTCTTCCGAAATGTCATTTTCTTTTTATTTTGAAATCTACAGATCACAAATTTCGCCCGAGGATATCATTCCCCTCCAAAATCCCGCTTAAACCGAAGCTGGCCCACAAAGCCACCTCCTTCGGTTCTTCTTTAGCTCACACGCTGGGCCGGCTTCCATGAAAAAGTCCATTACCGGCTCATTTGAGTGAGCCACCACAAGCCCGCAACCCTCCTCACTTTGATCACATTTAGGTTGGCCTGTGCCGACTGCCGTGTTAGTATCTTCCAAGTGCTAACCGATCTAGCAGATTAACTTTTTCGCCTAAACTCAGCTCCTTCCCAGTTCCCACCAAGGTTCATTCCTTTCCCGATTAAACCGACAATCCAGAAGGCCATTATGCTCCGTTTAAGCTTTCGTATCTTCAATGCTCGCCAATAACCGGTGAGTAGTTCTTATTGCTCACATGTTTTCATTGACAAGGGGGGAAGTTCCCGGTTTCCTCCATGCCTGTCGTAAAGCATTCAGCTTGCAGCAGAATTTCAGCTTAGTGAACGTCAAATTGAAATGGGTTAAAGATAGTGTTCTGGACAGGGTCGTTTCTGGCCACGGAGATCTGAAAGCTGTCTGCTTTCTCGTTTCCATAATCTCGTCTGCTCCCAACCATTCCCTCCCGGTCTACTCCCTCATCAAGCATCGCGGCCAATTAGGATTCCCTCTCGATCTCAAGCTCTCAACTTTCCTTAGGAGATACCCAACAATATTCCATGAACACCATATTCTCGACAGTGGTGGAACACGGGTACCTTCCTTCCAATTGACTCCTGAGGCATTGGATCTCCACCAGGAGGAGCTGAATGCAATGGATCAAAATAGAAACGATCTCATAGAGAGGCTTTGCAGGCTTCTCATGCTCACCAAGGACAGGTCTCTACCTTTCCAGACCATTGACCAGCTGAAATGGGACTTGGGATTGCCTTACCATTACCATGATTCCTTAGCATTGCACCATCCCGATAAGTTCTGTTTGATTCGCTTCCCTGATGATCGTCTAGGGTTGAAGCTCCGAATATGGGATGATCAACTCGCTGTTTCGCAGTTGCAGAGGAAGGCTCCCCAAAAAGAGCTAGAACATGGTTGCTTAAAGTTTCCAGTTGGGTTCACCAGAGGATTCGGGTTAAAAAGAAAGAGCATGGTTTGGTTAGAAGAGTGGCAGAAGCTTCCTTATACTTCGCCTTATGTTGATCCATCGTGTTTGGATGTGAGGACAGATGTGTCGGAGAAGAGGATTGTGGGAGTGTTTCATGAGCTGCTTCATCTGACATTGGAGAAGATGACCGAGAGGAAGAATGTCAGCAATCTAAGGACATCATTGCGTTTGCCTCAGAAGTTTACCAAGGTGTTCGAGCGCCATCCTGGCGTGTTTTACATATCGAAGAAGTGCGATACTCAGACTGTTGTTCTCAGAGAAGGATATGATCGTGGAGAGCTCCAGGAGAAGCATCCTCTTGTTTATGTCAGGGTGAAGTACGCAAGGTTGATGAAGAGAGGATTTCTGGAGAGAAGTATGGGGTTGCATAAGAAAAGTGAAGAGACTGTAGAGGAAGAAGGGATTATCAATAATCATCAGAGATTATATGGGTGAGTAGCATACACAGATGAAACTAGCACCTGCCAAATTCTGTTGATTACAGCTAGCCAGCTACTGTTGCTATTAGCGAAGGGGTTAAGCTTACATGATAACTAAAGTAAGGTATACTGAGGCGTTTCCAGTTCTTTCATAATGAGGGCTTGGAAATTCCTGGATTAGGAGAAGATGTTGCTGTGCAATTCAATTAAGCTTCCAGTCTGTGGAGAAAGAGGAATTGAGTTCCCTTGACTACTGATATCTTAAAATAATAGGCGCTGCCAGTTCTTTCATAATAAGGGCTAGGAAGTTCCTGGATTAGGATATCAGATGTTGCTGTGTAGTTGAGTTAAGCTTCCAATCTGTGAAAGTGGGAATTGAGTTCCCTTTTTTTTTCTTCCGGTTAATGAATTGAGTTCCCTTGACTGCTGCAATATCATAGTTTCATTTGACAGAAGTGCAGTCCAGGCCTTTTATATTGTGTAAACACAATCAATAAAAGAGAAGTTTCAGATCATGTTCCATTTTGATACATCTTCTCCCTCCCTCTCATTTGCTGTGTTACAAAGTTGAAGCAGGATTAGGATGAGCAGAAATTCAGCTATCTCGAATCAACATTCGAGTCAGATTTGACTGGCTACACAGATAAATAGACTGAGTTGCACTCATATAAATCAAATCAAATACATTTTCGGCCGGATTTTCATCGTCCTGGTCAACACATAATTCACCATCTGGTCTTAATTTATAGAAGCCCTTCTGCTTGAATGAGCATGATAACAGTTTTTACTATCACTCCAAAAAATCTGGTGTTGTTCCAATCTATTCCACATAGTAACAAAAAAATCCCACGCAACTGCAAAGCTTTCTAAATTTCTATGCCTTTGTCCTTACAAAGCATTACATAATGAACCCAAAAACAAAGAAAGAAAGAACTGCATCTCATTTGTTCATCAGAGCATAAAATGCTTCCCATTCAATACAAGACCCCGGTCATTAAAATACGAATGAAATTTTGCTTCTCTCTATCAGTGAACCTCTGCGCCAAAGAAGAAACCAGAACGAAAAATCTCGCGGTTCCTACTTTTCTCTTCTCCATCAAAATGCAACTTGAAGATCATGTATCATCGACTTGTGAGTGAAACACAAAACTTGGAAACGTTGTTGTGATGTCCCTATTAGAGAGAAACGATAGGAGTTGGTTAGTCGACCAGTTGTGTATACACAAAAAGCTGGAAATTTGAAAAGTTAAAGCTCACTTGAGATATTGAAGAGTCATGTTCTTCAAAAGTGAAGGATGTCGCAAGACAAGACTTCTCCATTCTTCCTTGTCAATCTTACCATCGTGCTTGGTATCGGCCTCCTCAAAGGTCTAAAATACAAAACATGCATCAGCAACCATACTGGATCCCGAGTTTCTGAGTAGTATATGCAACAAAAGGAACATGACATATTGATAACACATGCGAACAATTTAGCAGCATTCAAATAGATTAATTATATAAGAGTAGTGGTACCTTGTCAATGATGCTTTCAATCACATCATCCGACAAATTCATACCGGATTCAGCAAGTGTGGCCACTACCATTTGCTTAACCTGCACAAATTAATCCTGGCAATCATCAAAGGGATTTCTAAGGCATTGATGTTGTAATGAAGGAAGTTGGAAACTTTCAGGCCATTCACATGCAATAATCATTGGTTAACAAGAAAAAGGGCATAATTGACGAAATTTTGAAGTGTTGTAATCTTGATAAATTTGGAGCTAGATGACATCCAGTTTTTCAAGCGATTGACCATTAATAATGAAGAGAAATTAACTCAATCTAATGGAACTGCTTCAAATCAAATTTTGCTGTATCTTGAAGTTTCATTATGAGGTTTCTTCCAGCCAAAAGATTGATTGAGTGTTAGCGTTTCATACCTCCTGCCTCTCAATGAAGCCTTGCTGTTTGAGATCGTACAATTGGAATGAAACTGCAGAAGATAACAAGTGTGGCATCTTTAGATACATCAAAGTATTATAACGAGGCAAAATATTTTTTGGAGAATTCAAAAGATCAATGAACCAGAACATCACAGGTGGGTTGCAGGCACAAAAGGGGCGTGTGTGAAAGAAAAACCATGTAACTTACATGAAGCATGAATCTAGTCACTTACATTCAATCTTATCATCAATAGGTGCATTGGGGTGAAAGACTGACAAGGCATGTGCAAACTCTTCAAAACCAAGCACACCATTATGTTTCGAGTCAAACAAATCAAATACCTTCAAAAGATTCAGATATGAACAAAAGAGTTATACTTCGGTGAGAAAAGTTCAACATCACACAAGAGAAAGGAAAGGACATCAACAGTGGACAGAACAAGAAGTGATAGTCTGTAGGTTATATGAAAAGAAGAATACCCGGTCCGCAAATAAGCTCTCTTTCTTATTCGTTTTAAATAAGGCCAATTGAAATTCTTCCTGCAGCAAAAATGTTCATAATAGTGAGTGATTGCTGTATTCAACGAGCAATAAATGTTTAAAGGCCTAACAACTAATTCTCCATTATGAGTAATTTTGCTTACCTTGTTGATCAAACCATCGTCTATCACCGCGCTACTGATCTTCTTAAAAAGTTCGTAAAGTGCTTCTATTTCGCTAACACTAACTGCATTCACCAAAAGCACACCATCTCGTTCAATGGCCTAGAATTCAGCCACAGTGAGCAATAACATTTACTAGACACAATTTTCACAGACGACCAGAAATTCTACCTAGCCTCTCTGCCCATAAGATTGATAAATTTACGAAGAAAGAAGAGTTAGTTAGTTAGACATACAAACTGTTTCTCTTGCAAGAGCCTCTGGATCTTGCAGCCCTCTGAGTTGCTTATACAAATCAGCATCACAACAATTCGCAATTGCCGCACACAAATGCTTCAATCCGTCTAGGAACTGCTCCATGTTCGTCCCCAAATATCAGCACAATCCATACCTGTCACAAAATTTGAGTTCCACAGACATCATTCGTTCATAATTGAGCCAAACAAACGATCAACTGGAAATCTCAGTACGCGATGGATCGAATCTCAGCTAAAAACCAAAATCACAGCGTTCGAGACTAACAATTCATCCAATTCAATTTAAACCTAACGAAGTAGCCTACGATCATCCACCGGGGGAAAGACACAAACTTTTTGATCCAGAAGAACACAACCCGCCAAAATCACACAAACCCACAAGGGATCAGAGACTATTGAGAGGACCCGTCTAAGAGAAACGGCGCAACACCGAGCATAAGAGAGAGTAAAGGGCACACCTTTGAGCAGAAGCAGAGATAAGAAGGGAAGGGGGAGAGTTGAGAGTCTGAGACATCTGCGGTTTCTCGGTGTCTCAATGGATCGAGAGGGGAAGAGAAGGTTTTGGGGCAGATGTACGGCAGGGGGAAGAGATAAAATAAAATAAGCGAAAGGGGGAAAAAGAAAAGGAGATTTGTAACTTGTAAGTTGTGTTTTGTTATTCCTCCATTGACGTATGAGCAACTGAGCAAGTAAATGATTGGGACTGAGATTGTTTTATTGGGATTATTTTCCTTAGAATAATTGAATAAAGGGGGAAAGAAGGTAAAAGGTAACGTAGATGCAAGGTTGTCAACCCGCGGGTTGACCCGGACCCTGTCGAGTTAGTGGGTCAAGGGTTAATGGGTCAACCGTTTTAGGCTGATTTAACCCGGAAATATGGAAAAAGTCATTATATTGTACTTATCCTCATAAATTATATCAAATCGTATCTAACATATGAGTTATAACCTATAATATTACACCAAAATAACATATCGTATATAGATCCAACATATAGTGAAAACACACACTTATATAACATAAATATTCAAATGTTCAACTTAGCATTCCAAAAATTGAGATAGGCGAAAAGAAAAATCGGAAAATAGGCGCATTTCGCAAACAAAACAAAAAAACGACACAATTTGACCTCCAACTCGGTACCTTGTAACGATCGGCCCGTTTTTCTCACCGGGTCGGGTCAAAGTGGGTCGACCCGCGGATCAACCCGCGGGTTGACAACCTTGCGTAGATGCAAAGAGCAGTAAAGAAAACTGCAGAGGGCAGAAAGTGCTTTGCTCTGTTAGAGAGTGGTATAAGATCCAACATAATCTTCTCCCAACAACTCGAGTTATTGGGACTGACTGGTTTATGACATGGTATCAGAGCCTAGAACCGAAAGGTCATGTGTTCGAATCTCCACGACCCCCAATATTAACAGTTGTCTTTCAAGCACATGGTATGGTGGGCCTGTGCAAACTTCAAGCCCGTGGGTTGGCTTTCGTTTGAGGGGGCGTGTTAGAGAGTGGTATAAGATCCAACATAACCTTCTCCCAACAACTCGAGTTATTGGGACTGACTGGTTTATGACATGCTCTTGGTCTTAAATAAAACAGTGCAGCCGCTATCTATAGAATTTTATTAAATGATGGTTTTCCTTGAAATTGTTTGTTCTTCTGTCCAATTATTTTATCTTTAAAATTGGCTTTGGTTTGTTTATTTAGAAATTGTATTTGTTTGAGTTGTTGGATCTATTTGTATTCCTTATAGAAAAGAGAATAATCAATGCAATTATGTGATTATAACACTAATTAAATCGACTTATTAATTGGTTGATGTTAAAATTGTAATACGGCTGTGATGTATTAATATAAAAGTACTAGAAAATCATATCATATGCTCAATTATGAACCCATCAATGAATTCACGCAATGGTATCACCCTTATAAAAAGAGTAGTTAAGATCAGGCTCAGTTGGTTGTACTCTCTGCTTGGACTGAGAACTTGAGAAGAGTGGTTGCACTTGCACTGCACATCATGGAGTTCCACAAAATTGAAGACACACACTGCACACATGGGTGTTGAAAGTAAATACTTGTTGAAGTTGAGAGGATTGGGTGAAAGTTGCCTAATCTTAGACCCACATGAGAATTGAAGGGCTATCATATGATATCATATCATATCAGGCAGCCAAGAGTCTTATTTCCTTGAAACCTTTCATGATTTGAACAAGAATGACAATTTAGCAGGCCCAGATCCAATGCAAATATTCCATGATTCCATTTTAGAGCTTTGGATATTCCGACTTCAGTCCAAGCCCAAATACGAACCCAAAAGCCCAAACGATTTGACGCGGGTACCATACCAAAACCAAACCTTCTTATCCTCAACATTCTGAGGACACTACAGACACCACAGCTGCTCTCTCTCTGCTCTTGGTCTGGCATCCATCGCCGCCGGCCGCGCGAAGATGTGGCTCCTGTCATCGGCCGTCGCGCCCGGAAGCTCAAGCTTCCGATTCCCAAAGGTACTTCCTTCCATTCTCTCTATCTCTTTCCGGGGTAATTCACGGTGGTTGATTTGAATTGAATAGTTATGGCTTACGTACGCTGATTCCGTAGGCAGAAATGGAAGGGGATAGTAATATACTGATCACCAGCTTTGCTCCTCCGGTAGTCGCTGCAATCCTCGCTTTATCTCCCCTCGCGCCCGTTTCCCCCGGTATCCTCCTGCCCCGCTCCAGATTCTCCGTCGTCTTCATTCGCCTTCGTATTTAATTAATTGCGGTTGGTTGGTTGTAGTGTCGGCAGCAGCAATGAGTGGTGCGGAAATACAGAGAGGGGCCACGTTGTTCCGACGGAGTTGCATCGGGTGTCACGACGGCGGCGGGAACATCATTAAATCGGTGAGCGAGTGCAGTCAAAATTGCAGCAATGAGTTATGCGTTAACTTTAACTACGTAACGTGGGTAACGCTTTGCAAATGTCTAGGGCGCATCACTCTTCGCGAACGACCTGCAAAGGTAAAAAGAAGAAGGGGTGGAGGTTGAGTTGAATAAGCAAAGGGCATCATCTGTTCTGCTGTTTGTTGGCTTTCGAATGGTTTTGCAGAAATGGAGTAGAAACTGAAGACGCCATCTACCAAATTACCTACTTCGGCAAAGCAAGAATGCCGGTACTGCCTCTCGCCCACTAACCTGAACCTCTCCTAATTGCACATGATCTGATCTCACGCTTTGTACTTGGGTTGTGCTGCGATTTGGTTCCGTTGCAGGGATTTGGGGAGACTTGCAGTCCAAGAGGTCAGTGCACGTTTGGACCACGGCTGAAGGATGAAGAGATCAAGATGTTGGCAGAGTTCGTCAAGGCACAGGCTGATCAAGGCTGGGCTAACAACATCCCTCTAACCGACGACGATTGAGTTCGTCGTATCCGTTAAATTGTGTACTAAGTGATGATTAAGCAGATAGCAAATTGGTCATGGTATTATTATTACAGTCTCTATTAGAAACAACTAGTTTGAATATTATTGATCAATCCGATCAAAAGGCCTCATCATATAAAAAGGAACTCTACATTTTCTTTTACTGCCCAACATGAATAACTCTTTTCCCCCTCTTCACTTTTTACACAAACGAAAGAACAGAAACTACCAACTATGAAATTAGTTTGGCGCTCAAAATGAACAACTACTTCTGCTACCTTACCTATCTATCCCTACCTTTATCCCTTCCATGGGTTGATGATCCACTTCTGCTCCCCATTATTTTCTTCCTGTCCAACTTGCTTCCTTCTTTCCCTTTCTCTACCTCTTCTTCTATTTCCCCTCTCACCAAGATATTTCTCTCATCTTCCACCTTCCCCTTCCTACTATCTGGTCTTTTCACCCTCTCGTGCTTATTACTCCTTATGCTACTGCTCTCTGGTGTTGAACTCTTCAATTGTAGCTTACTACTCAAATCTTCAGCAGCAGCAGCCATTGCTGGTGGTGCCGGCTGCTTCCCGTTAAAGGAAAGTTCCTGAGACAACATTCTGCTGTTCGAACCACCACCACCACCACCACCACCTTTGATCTCCTGCTCAAAGAAGAGAACTTGAACGACAGTTCTTAGTGGCAGCCTCTCGTTCTTGACAGCGTGGGCTCGAACTTCTGGTGACAGTTTCTGACAGTCTAACGTCCTGCAGAGTCTCTTCCTATCTGCCTTGCTCAAATCAGGATGCTCCTGATTAACCATTGATTGAAAGTAATCGGGAAGTTAGAAACTTATAAGATCAGAAAGTTTTTGTTCATAAGCATATATCAGCACTTTTTGAAATATGCTAATAAGGATGAAGATTCGATATGATTCAGACATAAGTCATTCGGGTTGACCAATATTTTTTTTGCATTGTTTCTTCCACATAGCTAAATGCTAGTGTATGTTGCATAATGTGAGACATATGGCATACCTTCAAATAGTTGTTGATGGCCTTGTAAAGCTCGTCGTGGTTTCTTCTTGCAACATCCGGTAGAGCTTCAGCAAGAGAAACAAACTTTGACACGGGCATGTCAGGATCTTTGGCCACCACTTGAAGGTAAGAATGAATGAGCTTTCCGATCCTCCGAATTGATGCCACAACCTGACTCTCTTCCACAGAAGCTTCCTGCGACACACGTCTCCAAACCACCAAGAAACTCTCAAGCA
This sequence comes from Linum tenue, assembly GCA_946122785.1. NCBI lineage: Eukaryota > Viridiplantae > Streptophyta > Magnoliopsida > Malpighiales > Linaceae > Linum > Linum tenue. The sequence goes on along the minus strand of CAMGYJ010000002.1, from coordinate 690,302 downwards.
CAGCTGCAACTGAGTCAATATCATAAACCTGCTGACCCAAATGTGAAGGGAACAATATGTCACTCAAAGTTGCCTCCTCAAGTTGCACGCTTGATCTCCTTATGAGCTCTGCCTTCGTAGCAGGAGACGTGGCCAGGTAATTTGCAGTGTTAAGAAGTCTGAGAAGAAAGCCAATGGATACCGAGCCCCTGTCCACAGGGATCATGCTCACGATGGTTTCAAGGACTCTTCTCTGACTTTCCTTGTCTGACACTACTTCTCCGGGCTCCGAGCTTTCCGAGGGGCGAATTTTTGTGGTGTCTGGAAGCCAACGAGAGGCGTACACATGTAATGCTTCTCCAATGAGCTGAGGTGGCAGCAGGTACGTTGATTTCAGGGCTGTGATGATGCATCTGAAGAGGTCTATGTCGAGGTCTGATATGTCTTCTGTCCACCAATCTTTTGGGACGGAATGCTCGTGCTTGTTGAACCCTGGTCTTGTGTAAGTATATGACCATCTGACCTGCAATGTTTTGGTCACCAAATAGCAGTAAGCCAATAGGGCAAAAGTTATTGAAGGTGTTATGGCTGTATGGTCACTAAAACAATAAGAAGAAAGGGAGATGATGGGATGGAAACCTGCCAGAACCAACCTTAGCAGGAGGCGTGAGGATTTTATCAACAATGGAGTCGATGCATCTCCTGATGATCCCCAGATTCTCAGACCATTCATTCAGCTTCACCGTAGTCTGGAGAGCTGTGATAGAGTCCTTCCAACCTTCAAGGATACACGAGTTGAAGAAAGCCTCGAGCTTAAGCACAAAACTGCCTTGATCAACCGATTCTGTCATCCGAAGGAACTTAGCAGCACAGAATGCCGGCACAAAGTTGTGGGCACTGAGACTGATCGTTATTCCATAGCAGTACTTGGCACAAAGCTCGAATGCTTCTTCCCCTCCAGGAATGTCGTGGAGCTCCATTGTGACAGTGGTGGATTCAGGAGTATCAGAATAGAGCCTTTGTAAGAGCCCACATCTTGGAAGGAGTGCAAACTGCAGCTAAGAACAGCAAAATCAGTTGTGAGTATAGGGATACCAAAATCTAGAAGATAGCATTGTGATTTTTTTTATCAATTCGTACCTTGTGGAGCAAATAAGTAACGCCGTTGATTCTGATTTCAAGGTCACTGGGGATCTCTGATGCCAAGGACCTGCATTTCGATAGCAAATTCAATTTATCTGAGTAGATATAGGCATATAGCATTGCAGTCAGATTCACTTAACATAAGAATTTCCTGATTCTGATGCTCTTTTGGAAGATTCAGTAAGGCAGTAATGTATACCTTGTTGCCTCTTCTGTATAAAAGGTATCTGGCCGGGTTCCAAGTTTCATAAACTTCATTTTCTCTTGGGAGTCTTCTTTTCCTAGAATCAATTAAGAGGGCATGCCAGCCAGCAATATGCTTTAAGAAAATTAACCACCTTTACTGTGACTTTCCTCCCCACAATCTTAAAGAAAGAAAGGCAGAGAAGATTAGGACGAGAAAAGTGAGTTTGGGAAGGGACAGCTTGGCATTTAGCGGCTCAATATGCACAATCATCCAAGGAAAAGCTATCTAATGATCTTTGACTGAAACAGTTGCTTGTGACAGAGAGGGAGAGAAGATGAAGAAGAAAGACGAAAACTTGGCTTAAATTGTTTCTCCAAAAAAGAAAATCGCGGTTTCTGTCAAAACTCAAACTTGCAACTGCAGTTTCATTGACCTTATTTAATGCAGCTTCCTGGGTTTGAAGAAGGTAAGACAGAATAATGATAGGCAAAAGTTTCGAAGCAATCCATTTAGAAAGGGACAAAATATAGGTGATCTAGCATCTGCAACACCAGATGGCTAATATTTCTAGGGAATTTGTTCATCATCATTCATATGTATGAACAAAGAGAGATTTAGGAAAGAAATGACAAATTTTGTAGCAAGTTGAGAATAATTCACCTTCAAAATTCACGAACAAAGTTATAGAGACCTTACCTCTTCTTTAAGCTTAGGCCAAAAACAAAGCCATCATCTTCACCAGTCTCTGAAGAAGAAGAAAACCTTTCATACATGGAACACGGTAGCTTCATCTGTTCAAAAGAAAAGAAATTCAGGTAATTTCTATTCAAGACTTAAGTGCATGCAATGCCATATGAAGCTCTTGCGGAGCTTACAAAGAAGTTCAACTTTCTAGTGAAATATGGGGTTGGAGTTGCATTAAATTGCTCTTCTTTTGGCTGCTAGTGTACATTGTGCACTCTTGTGCTATAAACTCCTGACACAGTTCAAACAAAGGAACTGAACGTTCTGAAAACCCCCTTGTCTCGTGGCTGCAAAAAACGGCCGTGCACCTTAATAAAATTTTCTTTTGCGTCAGCAATCACCCAATTAGCCACTAGCATCCATAGTTCTCAAATTTCAGTCAAAATATAATTTTGTATTTTGATACTGTAAATTATTCTGATGAATGTTGGTGACTGATGAGTACACTCCAACAAAATAGTACCAATAGGACAACCATATCTACGTACTTGCAATAAATGGTGGAAGATTGAAGTGAAAGCAATACACTGACCAACCACACATGAAAGAAAATAACATCTCGTGATTATTGGCAAATAGTATGACATTTCTATACGGTTAAAGATCTTACTAGCATACTGAACTTGACCTTCCAAGTTTTCATTGAACAGTGTGAGCATCTAGGCCGAACCGAAAACATGTTGAGGTATCACACAATGACTATTTGGTGGCTTAAAGTTCATAAATGATGGAGCAGTAGTATGGAACCAGGAAAATTTTTTGTGGTCACTTGTGTATAAATAGGAAGCATTAACATCTCTGTCCCGTTTTGCTAAAATAGTTATCCTACTCTATTAAGGGTTGTAGGGATGCATGGTTAAGCATGACATCCACATAAATAACGGCAGAACAAAGGTTGAGGGCAAGGGTGAAGTTACTTTTGTGCCCATCTCAAGGGGCTCGGGCAACTTGGACATGGTGGCTAAAAGAAGGAAGAGAAGTTGGAGCAAAATGGGCTGCTAGCTTTCCAATGAATGCTGTATTAAGTAGCTGAAATTTAAGTACAATTTTACTTGCAACAATTAAGAGGATCACATAAGAAACCATCATCCTTCATCCATATCGAATCTAATATAGATATCTGTCTATCCATCATCAATTGCCCTATTTTCAGTTTTCAGGATGGAAGAATTTCGGATTATAATCATTGTATTTAAGTGGTCCATAGAAGATTGGGACTAGCTAATATACTGGTCCAGGGTGCTTTAATCACCATTCATTGGTTGGAAAGCTAAGCCATCAATGGTGGGTTAGAAAAATAAAGGCAGCTGCCAGAGCTGATATAGCTAAGCATAAAGATCCTGAAGAAAAAGGCAAGAGGTTTGATTCTTAACAAGAAAATTGAAAACTAACTTAGGCTTAATTATTCAGATATAGCTAGTCAGCTTCATAAGTTCACAATACCATACAGAAAACTCTAACAAAAGAAAAGGCGATCAAAAGAATTGAAATGCTTATGTCATGCATGGTCATCAATCCAGAATCATGGCCAAAGGCCAAAACCACACTGGGAATATGCAGACTTTAGCTGCTTCTGTTAGCAGCTCCCCTTTTGAACTTTGATAAAGAAGAAAAGTTGTCAATAAGGACCCAGAGAGTTTACAAAGTTTTTCTCCTTGTCCATATCCTGATAGAATTTTTCTCTCTCAGAAAAGAACACGATGCAGTAAAGTTTGTTTCTTTTTCCATTATATTAACAAACAATTCCTGTAGCAAAGCATTGGCAGAATCTTCTTCTGCATAGAACAAAACAAAAGAGTGCCTTGGAGGCTTTTGTGCGTTGGCTGTTTGAGTGGGGAGACAATTATAACGAGACCAAGCCAGAGGTTGGTTTCTATTTGTCAATCAAATCAAACCCTCAATTATATATATATCCCAACCCACAACAGAAGCTAATTAGAAGCCATCACCAATTGGACTGTTCTTGAAACAAGCCAAAAAACATAAACAGCACACACAGCAGAAACGAACAAGAACATTTCACTCACAGGGAACTTACCACAAACACCTTATAGGCACTGTAGAGTTTCGCGCCGAGCATCTACCAAATGAAACTCGTGGACATAGCTGCGAGCCGCCTGCCACCACCGATCATCAAAATTCCCCCGGCCCTGCCCACAACCGGCGTCCCCTGCCACTGCCGGCGTCGAATTCCTTATCAGAAGAGCCCAGTTCACAGAGGCGGCGGCTGCTAAAGAGTATACTCTTACAACTGTAACGGGAGCAAATTACGACGACATGAAGAACTCACGACTTAAACTGGAGATAGAATTACGAAAGGAAGAAATGTTGAGTATTGGATCTCATGCATGGAAATCAGGGAAGAAGAGAGTAAAGGGGCGAGGAATTGAGGCAAAAGGGGGAAAGGGAAGAGAAAAAGGAAGGAACTTTGGGGTGGTGGAATGGAATGGAATGGAATGGTTTGTGAGTCTTTGGTGTCTGTGTGACATTACTAATACTATAGGAGTCACTCTTTTTAATGCCTCACGGAGTCAGTCACCCCCAAGAATATTGGGAAAGAGAGAGAGTGGCTTGATGGGATTAGTCAATAAGGGTATTAAGGGTTGGGGGTTTCTTTTATGAGGATGAATGAGAAATTTAATTTTTTATCCAAATTTCTAATTGTAATGTAATCGGGGTTACAAAATAATGATACTATAATATTTAACATTTGTTTATAAATATTCTTACAAATACGAATAAATAAACCCAAGTAATATTAATATAACTTGCATCTCAAACAATTTGTTGCAAAAATGTGTTAACCTATTATATCACTAGTTCAGTGATATCAAATTAGTCCTACCAAACAATGGCAAACTCAAGTCTTTAGTGGCTCCTGATGGAAATTTTATTATTCCCCACCTTGCAATAAGTAATTGCTATTGTATCATTATTTATCTCTCGAATAATCAAAATAAAAATATAAGTTAAGTTGTGGCTAAAATAACTTTGCACCTCAAAAAGATCCCAAATTTGAACTCAATAGAGGCATGTTTTAATATCATGCATGCTAAAATCGATGCAAACATGAAGGGATGATGAAACCACCTTATATTCTTCTATTATGCTCTTTTGTCCAATTGAAAATGTGTGACACCCAAATTCTTTAGGTCCTCCCACAATAGTAAAAAATCTCAAGAACCCTACAACAAAAATTGTAAGTGGGTGGCAAATGCTATTTGCCTGTGAGAGATTGATGATCTTTCAACTTTCATTTTTTTCCATTTTATGTTCTCTCCTTTAATTTCATCAAAAATAATTTGTGCAATCTATTTCTTTCTTTCCCCTCCAATTCCAACACCTTTATTCTGGTGTGGGGTTCATAGGGTAGCAAAATGTACAAACAAATGAGAAACAAAAGGATCCTCTATTCCAAATTCACCTCATCATGTTTCCCCCCACTATTTTGTTCTCATCATGTTTCCCCCCACTATCTTGTTTTGGGGGTATATTCTCCGTCCTTCATTCTCTTGCTCTTCTTGATTTGAATGTCGGCCACGTGTCCTGTCTTGTTGCCGTCTATCTGTGGATTTGACTTTGGATGATAATGAGGACGATGGTGAGATTAATTTTTGGAGGATTGATATTATGGGAATAGCGGTTAATGTTGTGCTTGTTCGTGGGCTAATGAAAGATGTTGGTAGTTACAATTTACAAGTGTCCTATTTTACACACAATCTTGGGGTACAACTTCTCATATGAACGAGTACTTGGCTAAGCATATTAAGTCCTCATTAGTGTACTCATAAGATCTTTTCGTGGTAATTTTATGGATGAAACAAAATAATGTATGTCTTAACTTAATCGGAAAATAAATTTTTAGTTAACTTGTATTTCCATGGAATAAGGAGCATCACATGAACCTAACAATAGTCTTCGGTTGTTTTGGAGTTATTAGAGTAAGAGCCAAGTTACATAGCTTCCATCAGTTACTCCATTAATTATGACTTGTTCCATGTTTGTAAAATGGTTATGATTTCATTTCTGTCATGATAAAAAAAAATTCATGATACCATTTTTATCAGTAAAAAAAACAAAACACTAATGACCAATATATTACAAATCCCAAATTCCTAACAAGATACTGAATGACAAAGGAGAAATCCAATCTGTGTTGAAATCCTTACAACAACTAATCTACATAGGGTTGTGTTCATCAATTTCAGTTGAATTTCTCCTTCTCCATTTTGTTGATAGGTTGCAGATTCTTCTTTTCATGCGTGTGGTTTGTGTGTGTTAATGTACAAAATTTCCCCCCTGTGTCCATCAATCTCTTCTTTGCCCCCTTTCCTACCCACTTGATTTGAAAGGGTTAATACAAAAGTAAGAAAGAATGAATGAAAGAAGATGAGATGTTGGCTTTTGGAAGAAAAATGGAGGAGAAGAAAAATGGAGGAGATTAGCGTGAGAGAATATTATCATTGCACAAATGCATGGGGCCTCTCCCATCCATTAATTTCATCTCAAGTTGAAGTAGATGTCACAATGTCCCAACTTATGCACTCACAAGATAGATTTTTTCATCACAATCATTATTGTAATAACAACTCTCTAGACCACCCCTAATTCCCCCTTCTCTTTTATTTATTTATGGTTTCTAAACTTTTTAAGAACCAAAAGTTGTTGTGCAGTTACTAATCAGGTTAGTTCTTTTTACCAAATAGTGTTTTTCTACTATGGTTCAATGTGAATGTCCAAATCAGATTAATCCAAATACTTAAGTCATGTAATCATTATCGCATTCGAGTTCAACTTTGCATTGAATCGTTTTCGCTTTTGAAATTTTCTTTTGGTTATATTAGGTTCATATGATTTGGCAAACAAAATGCAATAACTATTAATTAGGAGAGGGACAATCTTAGCTAATCTCTTGACATTAAAAAAAGAAGTTAAGGTTATCTAAGTGATCTTTCAAATTTTGAGCACACATGTCAATCCAAGACATCAGTATTTGAAGTTGATATGATTTCCACTATTGGTTTCCCTTTGCGACTAGAATATCCCTTATCCTTCCATTACCTTTCACCATGGTAAAAGATGCATGAAACCCAAAGAAAGGCCTCTGGCCCCCATGAGCTTAGAATTATGCACCAATGACAAGAGGGAAAAAGTGATTGGTGATAGGAGATTATTTACATGACCAATTTATAACCACCAGCACTACCAAACATAATTCTGTCTGTGTATGAAAAATTTACCTTTTGACTTTCCCTTTTGGAGTTGAGGATTGATGGTACTATGTTAATCAATTATCAAATCAAAAGGTGCCCACCTAATTGCCAAAATAGAGAGATTTAACTAATGCTTAACCAACAAGATGATGCTCGCCTACACCCATTCCTCTTCCCCACCTACAGAACTGTACCCACTTAGTTAGGTTGGAAGTTTGGCCAAAACATCGATCATAGTAGTGCATAATGTAATCAACATGGATAGCAGTGAATGATATGCTTAACTTAAAAGAAATTACCTTCTCATCGTCAAGAGGTTAAAAAAAAAATTAATTCTAAAAGCAACTTTCTGATTATATGTATCTCTCTTTGTTTGATCATATACATTCTTATCACGCATATATGGTGTGAGTTGGGCCTCACTTCTCCTTATATATTTTCTTTCATGTTTCACCCGCACAAGTAGAATGCATGATACACTTAACTTCAAAATCATCTTACAAGTTTTTCATTGTATGTTAATTCCAACCAATTAGACATTCACATCTCTCTCATATGACTTTCAACAAGTCTCGCTCTCTGAATTAAGCCCCAAACAACAAGCCTAGAACATGCTTTAATTTCCACACACCTTGAGCTACTCTAAGCTAGCATAGAGTTAATCACTTTATATGGTCTAGCCCCAAGAACATAATAACCAACTAACGTAACATACCTTCTTATATACATGCATGCAAAATCTCCTTATAAAGTCGTATGATACTAATGTAATTAATTATCATCAAACAGTGGTTGATTAGCAAGGAAACCCAAACTATCTTTTAGCTTGTAAAAAGAAGTATACGGGGGATGGAAGAAGTAGATTCCATAGCTACGTAAAAAATGACAAGCACGTGTGTAACTAAACGAAGTTGCGGACTTGCGGCCGACAAGGCAAGGCAACCCTAAGAGTGTAGTTGGATGGACAATCACTCCACTCCAAGCCCTAGCTCCTCTTTTCCTTCTATATTATTATTATTCCATTAGTTTTCTCAGACCTACCTAGCTATGGCATTTATCTTTGCTTTGCTTTGTAGCTCTGCCTAGCTAGTCAGTTGAAACCCAATCCCAACTTTCCATCGTTGGTTCTAGCATTCCATCCCAACAATAAAGATAACATCATTTCCTTATTGTTCATTAAGACTTGAGAGAGTTGACATTTGAATCCTAAGAGTAAGAGGTAATTAATACTCCAATATTAAAGTTGACTGAAACATTAAGGCACACAAATTCAAGTTTACTGGGTAGATTTTTCATGTAAGAAAACGTGCAAACGACCATATGTATGAGACCAACTTTTAAATTTTTTCCAACAACTTCAAGTTATTGCAACTTAGTAACTGGTCCTTCTCGTCGACTCCAAAAGTTTTCAACAAGCAAATGGAGGAGGGAGGAGAAAGGAGAAAGGGGATGGCAATGGGTTGTCACCAACTACATGTGTAAGCTTGAAGAGAAATTGGAGTAGCTAGTCAATATCTACTCCAAACCAAATTGCCAAAATTAGGCCCTACTAGCCTAGCTAGGGATCCACAGTACCACTCCCTCTCAGTAGTACTAGTCTCATACCAAATATCTCCAAGCTAAGGCAGCAAATCAAACCACCAGGCAGGCACCAGCAACAATATTCAATTCACTACTCTCTCTTACATATATCCCTTCCCTTCCCACCCAATAAAGTTGCCTTCTTCTACATATGTGTTTTGATGCTGTCGAGGGATTTGTGTGTGTGGAAGGTTTCTTGTCTTGTCTTTGTCTATGCATTTCACAGCAATATCAATATTCCCTCCCCCCTTTGGCTTCTTGCTTTTCTCTTCAAGATTCCTCTTGAAAGCATCTCGTCTGGAGGTAAAATGTAATACAATCAGGTGTTAATGATAATATATATCTCGAGGGGGATCCAAACCCATGTAATCCATTTGTTAAGTAGCTAAATCTTTGTCAAGGGTTCAATAGCCCGGCCACTTATTTGTATTCGTTAAGAGTATGACAATACTACACGATAGTGATATATATATACATACATGTTTTGTTATGATTTTTGCTTACACGGTTGAATCAACTATTTAGTAAGTAGGATGTATCGAGTTTGATTTTCAATAAAAGCATATTCCTAATATCATATTTTGAAAATAATATGATGTATTTGTCAATAGAGCTAACGATTGGGGTTTATTTCATAACGATGTTTTTTATTAGAAGGAAAAAGAGTTCTGTGGTGTCATCCATGATGCACCACTCACATCTCTCCATCTCAGTTGTTTCTGTTTGCGTTAGTTAGGATGGGTGTATTTGTGAAAGCCCATGTCAACATCTCAAGAAAGGGAAAGTTTGCCCACAACTCTTGGAAATGAGATCCATGGCTTGTCTATTTCATGCTTAAGTCACAGTTTTTAGGGCTATGGTTAAGGAGCTTAACTACTAGTTATGTTATGTACAAAGGACCATACTGAGCTAATATAGGTTTTTGGTATCAGTCAAGTCCTCTCTCCTTGTGCATATCTATCTAATCTAATCTGCCTCTGAATGAACTAGAAATGAGATGATTATACAAAAATGGAGGGTACATACAGGCAGCACAAGAATTTTCTTTTTCTTTTTTCCTCGGGTCAATGGTGAAAGAATGCAAAACAAGATCCCCTCTTGGTAGCGGAAGAAGTAATTCACGTGGTTCTGCTGGGCTTTGAAGAGATCTAGAAGTGGCACAGTTTGATTTCATTCCTGTCCTTTGAGCTTGAATCAAATCTTCAAAGTGCATCAAACCCAAATTACAAACAAAAGCTTGCCCATGATGATTGATGAACCTACAACAAAAAGTTTCCCCATGTACAAAAGAACCCGGGGACTGAAGGCTGCTTCAGCTTCACAACAATTTCGAAAATAATCAATTCTCCGACATTCCACTTCAGTTCAAATATAAGTAAGCTAACACATGCCTCTAGATGGATTCCCTTTATCAGTCTCCAAATAAATCATCTTCATCATCATCATACGAGCTCAACTTACTCCGAGAGTTCTCACTCAAACCACTGATAGTCTTTGCCTGACCATCTTTGGCCAAAGAACTCGCCCAAGATGAACCCAGTTTCCCAGAAAACGACTCGTCATAAAGGCTTTCATACAACCCCTTCTGCCGAGTTGGAGCTGTTTTGACCTTAGTCAACACTTCTTGCAGCTTGTTAGTAACCCCTTGCTGCAAAAGACCACTACTTTCCTTTGACGAAGTAGCCGCTTCTTTCCCTTTAGGTATCATCACACTCTGCACGAGGGATACGTATCTCCCCACGAGACTTCCTTCTTTGACCCCAACCGGTCCAGGCTCCGTCCCTACATCTACACCGTCTGAAAACCCGACAACCTCTACCAGCTCACCACCAACGTGATCTTTGAACACAACTCTTGCTTTCTTTCTCCTCTTTGCATCTCTCTCTGACTGCTGCTGGCTGTCGTGTTTTGTTCTGATTAAATGGCTACTGGGTTTGAAGTCTGGGAGCTCAGAAAGCTTTTCCAGACCGTACCGGTTTATCTGAGTGTTGTAATTTACAACTGCTTCTTCGTCATTTAGATCAGGGGATGGTGGTAAGATGATCTCTGTAGGAGGCGGAAGGCTCGTGAATAAAGCTGCATCATTCTTTCTTAGGACATAGGTTCTTGTTGAAGCAGCAAACCGTAAGGACTGCCCCACTTCGAGCTCCATAGGCGTGTCTTTTGTTAACCTCTCGTTTGCAACAAATGTGCCGTGAGCAGATCCCAAATCAATTACATAAATGCTGCAAAGTCAATAAACCACATCGAAGGAGATAAATCAATTACCAATCCATAGTCAGCCCCTAAAAGCTTATCCTATTATTTGTTGATCAACCAAATGTAGCATGATACTATGCAAAAGCTTTTGTTCCTGGAATCTAAAGGCTTTTAACAATAGAATCAGGGAGTAGAATTGAAGCTTTTATAAGCTTATACCCCAGTTTTGATGATTGGATATTTTAACAGGGTTAAGCCTAATGGATATAGAATATGGATAAGATCAATGTACCGTTATTGAGAAAGTGGTGATAGTTCATAAGTTTGATGCTTTCCATCAGACTGTTCTTCATCACCCTAATATGAACAAAAGTTTCAAAATTTATAGCTATTTCGCACAACTCTTAGGGGTCGTTTGGAGGTTGAGATTTGAAGTGAGGTATTTAGCAAATACATGTAATGATAAGATTAAGTCGTTTTTTTGGTTCACTTTGAGTTAGAATGCATGCATTATCTTTTTGTTGGGCCCACCTACAATCACTCAAAATGAATGATTATAAATCTCTACTAAAAGGTGAGATTGTTAATGAGGGATTGTCTACCCTACTTTTTGTTTCATCATTGCTCTTCCAAACAAAGTATTTTCCTAATACATGCATTGAATCAATACATCAAATGATAATACACTAATTGACCTAATACATCAATTTGAAGAATCACAATTTCCAAACGACCCCTTAGTATCTTCCGATTCTGAGATTCCTAATTCTGCCTACTACATGATTCTACATAGCATCTATAGTTTGACATCCTTTCATTTGAAGAATTCAGCCAAAATTTCTCTTCGCTAATCAGAATACAGAACTTCAAAATAAGAATCCTCTGAAAAAAGGCACGTCAAATCACCAAATCAAGCTAAGTTCTACTGCATCCTTCTCAATGTATCAGAGCTAGTTATGTTAATTAGATAGCTTTCTAATATGCTGGATTGCCCTAATGCCAAATCCAAAACACGAGAGACATTTAGAGGAACAAACCTTCCACTTTTGTGAGGGACAACAGCAGCATGTTGACGAGACACAGACTGATGATCCAGCACGAAATCGCAGGTAATGGATTGCCTTCCAAATATGTGCCTCCTCTTATCGAGATTAATCCGGTCCATAACCTCACCATCCTTCAATACTTCGAGATAATAAACCCCTGATCGAGGCTCGATCCCCCAGTCCGGTGGCTGCCAAGTCGACTGCCCGCCTCCAACTTGAGTGTGCTGCTGAGCAGCAAGACCCAACAATGGCCCAGCCTCGGGCACAGTAGGCTTTTGAGCAACATTTGGTTGCGGATATTGAACTGAAGAACTGGTCGCAGAGGAAGAAGAAGACTCCGAGATCTGAGCTTTGCTTGGTTTGGGAGCTGAGCTCACTGAGACTGAGAATGGTTCCGAAGATTGAGCTTTCTTGAATCGCTCTAGACCAGCTCTACCATACATTTTTTCGTTGTAACCAGCTCCACACAAAGAGCAACTAACAGCAAACCCAAGTAGTGAATGTAACTTCAAGTCCCCATCAAGCAATCAAAATGAACACATCCAAACCCTAACTCCAACTAACCAAAGTGGAAAAGCTTTCAACTTTATGAAGAGCAACCGGGAGAAGGTGAAACAGAAACCACAAAAATAATTTTAAGGATTGCATTGGAACTCCATGAGCAATCAACATAAACACTGCTAAAAGCCCTGCATATTTATCGATACAAATAAAAACCTGGATCGGATTGGAGGAGAGTGAGAGCGAAAGGCGTTTTCTTTTTCGCGGGAAGTTCTTGCGTACGGAGATGAAAGGAGGAAATTGAATTTTCTGAGATTATGAGAAGTTGGAATCTCGAATTAGGGTTTGAGAGAGAGACATTAATTCAGGGTCACCTGAGAGAGAGAGAGTCGGAGACGGGGACAAGAGGATTGTCGGCGATGAAACGTGGTGCAGACTACGGTCAGACCATAGAACTCCCTTGCAGGAGAACTTTTGCAAATTTTCCGTGTATATTCTTAGGGGTGTGCAACGGTTCGGTTCGGTCCGGACCGGACCAAACTCATGAGAACCGCGGTCCATTAGTGAAAGACATATTAGGACCAAGGACCGGACCATTCTTGCATTTGGTCCATTTGGTCCGGTTCGGTCCGGTCCAAATATGAGCTCGGTCCACCATTTCTTCAGTAATTATAAAATTCATGAGGACCAAGGACCGGACCGCATTTTACTCGGTCTGGTCCGGTCCGGTCTTAACAACGGTTTGGTCCGGTGTGGTCCGGTACGGACCGAACCATTGCACACCCCTATTAATATTCTGGTTAGGGAGGCCACGAAGTTTTAGATTATGGACGATTCAATTCCTTAAACTTTTTGATGATCCAATTAAGTCCTTTTATACCACTTGGCAAGCCTCATTAAGAATTAAGGCTTCATTTTGATCGAGTGATTGGTGAAGTGGATGGATTACTAAAATTTGAAAGTTGAAGTGATCAATAACTCGTTAAAGTTGGAGTGTTATTCTTTGAAAATGAGTTATAAGAATCCAATAAATGAAAGATAAAAACTAAGGTTATTTTTATTCATAGATTGAAGAACTTAAAAGAGAAGTTACAAAGTTAATTGGATTGGCATACAATAATTCCATTGAACATTGAATTGGTGTTTAGACAAATATCATTTGGAATCTTATTTCTTTCTTTATTAATACACCCTTTCTTCATTTTTAATAAAAACAAACATAACTTTCCCAAAAAAAAATTTATCTTCGTATCATTTTGACGATCACGATAAAGTCAAATATAAGAAGCAACTGTAAATTATTATACATTAAAATGTGGAAAATTTGTAATATCAATTTTTATACAAAAGTCTAACTACAACTACAAAATTTCATTCCACCCTTGTACAATAAAAATTGCACTATTTGTATCGTGGATCATGAAAAGCATGGTGGAAGTACCTCATGAAAATGCCACCTCTCTCACAATTACAACTTCAACATATTGTTGGCAAACGGCAACAAGCAATCTAAAACCTAAATTAATTTACAGTACAACAACCTCAATACACTAACCTACAAACAACATGATAACAAACATTATTCTCCAGCCCTGGCTTTCTTCCATCACTTGCAAGCTGGAAAACCCGCATTTACCCAGATATATGTTTTCCCTGTGCAACACACAAGAGGCTGCAGAACATGTATGTCAACTGTACAGATATTTACTGACCATTGTAAGCCATTTTCCCCCTGTCTCAATCCACATGATTAATGGAATATTTCAGTTTTCATGCAGACTGAATGTTGCAGAAGGCAGAAGAACCGGCATTCATGTGTTATACATTTGCATACTCCTTCTCGAGGACACTGAACATAACCTTCAAGCGATCTTCCAGATGGGAGTAGATGTTCTTCGTCATGCGCTTCGGGTGCCTGGTGCTCTTCAACCATTCAATCCCACAGAGAACTTGCACATTGCAGCTTTTCTGACTTATGGGCGAGTCTTCAATCTGGTACTTCAAGTGAAGCTGCAAATGATGATGAAACAACACTCTCAAACAGGCATTTCAAAGCGAATAACTCCAACAAAAGGACATTGCTACGATAAATAGACATTCCGTACATTGAAATAGTCGCCAAGTGGTACACCATGAAGTGTCATAACTTCCTCCACCATCCAACCTTTCTTATCAGGAAGTAGATACTTCTGCTGTGTGCTGGTGACCTCTCCTCGATAGCGTGATATGCTCTTATCAAATCTGAAATAGATTTGTCTCTGGTATACGTCAGGTTTCTCCGACTCCCATGGGGTGTACGAGTAACTAAGACTACCGGCTTTCTCCATGATTTTACGCTCCAAGTCACCGCCACCAAACAACTCCATCAAGAAATTGGTCTACAAAACGGAGAGACCCCCATGGTCGTCAAAATCATCCCGATAAACTCATAAAATATTCCATTTTTGTTCTATCTAAAGGCCACGATAGAAGCTTCTGATTTTTTTACAAGCGAATCAATGAACTTAGCATAAAAGAGATGGAGTGAACGGATAAGGAAGAGGAAAGCTTACCGGTACACATAAGGAAGATGAATAAACCTCTGACATGCTGACATCCTCAGTACCCAAGTAGGAACCAGACTCTTCAGAATGCAAGATTTTGGTCTCTGATTCTTCTTCAACAATCCGCACCTTCTGCTCCGGACTTAGTGCTCTGGCCTTCCACAATGCCATGATTGTCCTGTTACAATGTACATAACTCTTAAATTTCAATGCTCCAAACAGTTCATATGGGCATCTACGACTGCTGCAAATGGAACATAAGCCCTTTAATCAAATCATTTCAAGATTACCTATGTGCAACATTGAATGATACAAATGAATGGAATTGGAACTTCAATCTCCCCTCGGCATCCATGCTTTTCGCCCCATGTCTAGCATCCATACCGCGGCCTCTGCGAAGAGTTATAACGACAATCGGACTGCCCATTGACGCGAGAGTGGGAGGAGAAACTTGAATGTCTTCTATGTCCTCCCAAAGGAAGAAGAATTTTGTTTTGTGGCCAAATAAGTTCGAATGGAATCCTATGATCCTTGCTGACAGAAAGAGTCGACCCTGTAGACACAATATGAATCCAAAAAGAACATAAGAACCAAATGCTCGTTCGAACAACAAAAAAAAGTAAAAGCTTTCAACCAAATGGTGAAAGCAACCAAACCTGCAAAGGCATTTTGCGTCTCAAGTGACAGGTGAAGTCATTGATGAGAAACTCTTCCAATGGAAGCCCAAAGAGCTTCTGAAACGCAGAGTTTGTTTGAGGAGAACGTACATTTATCTGCAAAGGAAAATAACTTACATTGGGACTCCAACGAATAGATGCAGTCAAATACCGGTTTTCAACAAGGTGGAAGTTCATACCTTTGTGCCCACTTCTTTCTCCATCTTGCTTAAGTACTCCTTCACAACATTATTGCCTTTTGTATTGTTCAAGAAAATTCTCAAGTGGAGCTTAGATTGACAAGCTTGTGCTAACTTTCCTTTGAGAGGAACCAACACATCAGCAAGATCTGATATATCAGATCTCAAGAAATTTATCTCAGCGTATCCCAAAGACATAGCTTCATCAAATGGCCCGTCAAAATCGTACACTTCCATATCCAGCACAGAAGGTGGATCTTCCATGGCATCAAATTCAAATATTTCTGTCAAAACAACAAGCATATATCACTCCATGAGCAAATGTCACGGTTGGCATTAAATTAATAAATTCTGAAAGCGACTTAGGAAATTGCTGCTGGGAATCAACATTCACCATTCCAGAGTGGATCAGACTTTTGGAACTTAATCGAGCTGGTTCTCGTTTGCCCGTTGCAAGTGAACACAACGTATGGATCACAGAACCCACTTGAATCAACAGCAGGCAGATTACTTCCTTCCATCAACGCAACAGTGAGCACCCACCCATCTCCTTGTGCTTTGACTCCATGATCGCTGCCTGTCAATTAGAGTTGTAGAGTGAATATCAAAGCTTTAAGGAATATTTCCGAGTATAATATCACACCTCAAACTCTCTAGACAAGGACAAAAGATAGCATTTGTATTGTTAGACAGTGTGCATGCAATGAGAGAGAGCATTACTCTTTTGCACTCTGGCCTGCATGAACCGGGACAGCAGTTCCAGCACCCTTTCACATTGAAGAACCAGGATACCGCACACGATGACTTCACCTATCGAATCTGGCAAATCCAGCCCGACGAACTCTAGCCCTTGAATCGAGCTAGGCATGGCTAACCATATATGAACCAGCACATAAACACCAATAAAGACCGTGGACACCACTGTAAAATTGCCGAAATATTGTAAAGCCAACTTCCAATCCGACCGAGGTTCTATCTGCAGTGATGCCAAAACCTGTTCCTTGTTAGATACCATGTCCTTCAAATCAACCGGCTTCACATGTTGTGATAACACAGAACCATATAGTTCGAAGCTGTCCTTTAGGCCTTGTCTAGCTCCATTTTCAATCATTCCTTTCATCATAGTACTCTGCAAGAAGTTCATACGCCAGGATATTGTCAATTGTGAAGTCTGCTCTCCTGATGCCACCTCAGGGCCCGGAGTAATGCAGTAAAGCAACTCAACCCTAAAACAGCTTCCGTAAGGGACATCCGGAGTGTTGACACTAATTAAGACGACAAAGACTTCCCCATCTGCTTTCAGATATGTTTGCTCCTCTGTTGCTTTCACAGCCTTGATCAATTTGCTTGGAGCCTTGATATAAGTGACCACTCTTTTCAAGCTGTCACTGCCACTGTCGAACTTCCAAGGACCAAACTGTTGCTCAGTGTTACCCTGAGCTTCTGCCACCGTTTTGGGAAAACATGAATCAGGCGAGAAGATAATCCAGTTTAATTTCTCGGGTGTGATGGCATATACTTGATCAAGCAGGACACCTCCTGCTAAATTGCTTGGTGTCTCATTTCCAACATCTCTGGATTGCATTTCTTTCATAAACTCATCAAAGCTACCAGATAATTCTTGATCCTCAATCTTGTTTTCATCAGGGACCTCAGGAGGCGCCACCACAGGTTCTTGAGGCTCTGAGACATCAGTAGCTTTACTCGTGGATGCCGAAGTAGAGTTGAACATTTGAGCAATTCTCTCGGCAAAAGACTTTGCAGCAGGAGGCAACTTCTCCTCCTTGGAGGATAAAACTTCTTGTAATATTGATGAAGATATCGAAATGTTGGATCCTCCACTCACCGACCTAGATGGTGATTCTGTTCCAACAACATCTCCATTCTTCTTCAAGCTCGAACTGTGGTAGTCAATATCGCCATCCATCTCAAGAAATGCATTGTTTTGCGAAAACAGTATCGTCAAAAGAATTTCACCTGCACATCATAAATATACAATCAAAAGTGTCCAGAAATTCTTTAATCTTACTAAACCTACAGCCAATAACAGAAACGCATATTCTCAATAAAAGTCAGGAGTCAGGACTTTCAGTTATAAACACCTAGGCAAGAACAAGTGAAGAGAGAAAGACAGATGAAAAGTTGCTTCCTTGAGTAAAAAAAAAAAGTAGCAGTCATTACTTACCACAGTCTTTGTTCTTGGGCTTCTTAGTTTTGGGTTTGAGAGAGTACCAAGAAGTGCCAAGAGACTTGTTTTCGGAATCAAAAACTTTGGAGACTGGGATTTTAAGCTGCCCAACGAAGTCGTCATTGAAGTACTTATCCTCATCCAACACACAGATCACAAGCTCTTCTTTCAAATCCTCGACCTTGAAACTGAACTCTTCCCCCCAAGTTGGGTTCAAGTTCTTCTTCACCACTTTAGTTTTGAACCTCTGCTTCCCTAGCTGGAGCTTCACGTACGGATCACTCAGCCCATTGGGATCCATTGGCGGCAAATTCCTCCCCTCTATCACTCGAACCACTAGCCTCATCTCTCTCTCTCTCCCTGTAGAAAGACCTAAACTTTCAACCAACCCACCTCAGAATGAGTTGAATCCAGAAGCTATTTGAATTCAAACAAAGGAAAAATGATGCGCCGGCAGGAAAAGGAAGTCAATTTGAAACGTCACATGAAAGAAACCCCAAAGGAATAGGATTGAAGAAAGCAAATAGTTCGAAACTCCGGGGTTTATGCAGGAATCTGCCGAAGAACGAAGCTTCCCCGAATGACGACCCAGTGGTAAATTAGTAGAGAAGGGAGCAGAAAGTATCAAGACTGGCAGGAAAGAGAGGAAGAAAAGACAGAGAGAGCGGAGGAAATGGAATTGAAAAAATAAATCCAAACCCCAATTTTGAATGACATAAATGATGAGGAAGATGCTGTGGAAGGCGGTAGAGATTTACGAATAACCCTAGAAGAATAACTACTGCAATAATGGTTGACGGGACGGTGGTAGGTCGTTGAGGAGGGAATTAAAGCTGAAATTGAGAATTGAAAGCGAGGGAGAATAATTGAAATTTCTACAGGGAAAGTTACACAGCTTTTTCATTTCAGTAATCGGAACTGCTTTCTTCGTTGTTGTTTATTAAAAATAAAATTCATCGGTGCGGATTTTCAAACTGCCTTTGCGCGTCAAGATGTTGGACTTTTTTGGCTCGAGGATTTGTGTTTTATGCTTCTCTGTCATTTTTCGGTTCCACGTCTCTGTGTCATCATTCTTACTTCTTACGGTCTTGCCTTTTCAATCTTCCTCCTAGCAAATGTATCTTTCCCTACTCGTGAGATCAATTGTCCAATAATGATTCTGGCCTGGGTAAGCTAAAAAGAATAGAGAGATACATCAAAAAATAGAATTTACTTGCAGGTGAAGATTATTATATAAGTTGTAAGCAATAACATATAATCCAAAACAAATCCCTCTAACAGGAGCATTTCTTTGACATACATTGCCCCAAAAATACCAGTCACACACACGTTAGCTCCATGCTTGCACTTTAATGTTTTTTATATTCTGAAGACAATTCATATTTTGATTGAACTATACTCCAACGACTGCCCATTTGAGCTTCTTAGTTCATGGTCATGGATGATGTTGTTTGGTTTCAACGAATACATTTATAATTCACCTATTTATAATTACTTTCTCAAGAAAATTTGCTCAAATTATTTACTAGCATCTATTATGTGAGATTTGATTTGAGGTGGATGGAAAAGTCTAAAAAGCAACACTCTTTTTAAAACCTGTAAAACACGAGTAAATAAGAATATAATATTACAATATATCATGAACTATGCTAATAATATCGTATAAAAAGTACCGATATACAATTTATGAAAGGGAAGTACCTTTCCGTTCATCAATGAACTTAAATATGAGGAGTTTGGCTGACCATTACATATGTCATTTGAGATTTAGTTTGAGGTAGGTGAGTAAATAACAATATGTTTATCGAAATGTATGAGTGAACGCTAATCTTTATCGAAATACAATTCAGAAAGTCGCAATACACGTTTATGAAAGGGGCGCTTGTCCACCAGCAACAACATTTCAAAGTCTTGGAGTTTATTAAAACCTTCCTACGATCTTCACTTTCAAGAGAACTTAACAAATGGATGAATCATTACATGACATTTTAATGGAGGAGGCCGAGAAATGCGCCAAAGAAAGCAACAGCAAACAAGGGAAGATTTTGTCACTAGAGCTGATAAGTAAAACCACACCTCACCTGAGTCGAGACTCGAGAGTCGAGTGAGACTGATACATCTCTAAGTTAGAGGTCAACTGGCTCAAGAAAAACTCATAGCTCTTGACCAGGATAAAACAGTTTCTTCAACTTCTTATTATTCTGTCATAACTAAAACAAAGTTCCCGAGACAAATCAAGAGCAAAACCTCAACGGGCATCCGAATTAGTTCGGAAGTACGAATCACCAAAAAAAAATTCTAAAACCTTATTACACCTGTAGTTCCGAAAGGGAAGAAAATAAAAATACACTGAAGATATCAGCAACTCGTCTCAAATCTTCCTCACTTGAGTTTCGGGAATAGCTTTGGTGCGACCTGCAATGAAATTTGAGTTTTTGCAGTATTAGATATTGACGGATGATGGAATATACCCAGAGCAAATGAAAACACGAGACCCAATTAGCCGTATAGTTGGAAACTTACACATTTGTCGACACAAAACCAGTAATCAAAGTACTGCCCCGTGCAGTGCTTGTGATCATCGCCTTGGATTCTCTTCACACATGCCTGAGTCAACAGTGTTACAAGCAAACATCAAATTGTTTGCAACGGATAAACATATCAGCAATACAAATGGTTCTTCTAGAGATTCTCATTCAAGGAATAACACAATAACAATGGTGAGCACATGGAAGGATGTGGTACTTCCAATATTTATATCACTAGTACACACCTCATATTCGAGCAAGGGTTTCACACACTTCGGTTTGCAAGATTCTTCCAGGTACTTCTTCTGATCAACAGGTTCCTCATCAGCCCTGAATCCAGAAGGGGAAAATGATCAGTTTTAAGGAAGTTTAGCAGTGTAAAAACCATAATGCAATATGCTCATATATAGTTTAGAGCAGAGTTATCACTGATCATGAAAAACAGAATCTTTAATGGTGGGAGACAAACAAAAAACTTTCTTTAGTATGCAATGGCTCATTTCTTACAGGGATTTGACACAATTCACATCTGACAACAAATTCAAGTCGAGCTTAAGTATGCCTTAAGTGTTTGTATTTAAGCTCTCTAAGTTGATTCTAGGAACTTATCAGGCTGAGCTATACAATACAAAGTATATAAATCTACTATTGGTTGAAGCATCCAAAGGAACAAGAGAAAGAGAAAGTATTTGCATTCCTTCAGAACTTGCACCGTCCGTTACTAATTGACCAGATTGAATGAGTAGGCTATGTAAAACAACATAACTGATTAGGACCAACATTACAATACGGATTGAAAGGAAGAGGAAAATAATGCTTACATTATAGGTTAGAAGAGTTTACCAAGTCGCGCAGAGTGGGCTTTGTTAGAAAGTCTGTCAATTTGATTCCAAAAGCAATGGCAAACAATGAGCTTTGGTTGAAGAAGAAAGAGGTACATATTTTTAAGCACTACATCAAAATCGAAGCAATTTACACACATTGCAGCACGGTAAAGCAATGCACCCAATAATCCGACCAAGCAGGAAAGTAAATTCCACATTACCAATTCAAAGCCAAGCCTACATAAAGATTCATAAGAAGAACACTACGGGCAATTTCACCACCCGCAACTGAAACCCCATAAAGAAATACACTTTATTTTAGCTCTATGAACTATGAATCTACTTAGGCGAATTGAAGCCAATTACTCTCGCGGAATCAATCATTTCTCCCGCGCTTATTAGCATCCAAATCAGAATGCACATCGCACGGGTATACCCTCCTGGCTATGAAATGTCACTAAAAACTACAACGTAAAGGAGCGGAAATACCAATCCATATACAAGTCATCGGAACCCAGTAAACCGGAGAAACGAAAGGCGCAAGCTTTACGCAGAAAAATCGAATCTATCGGACACCCAAAATGGAAAACAAGCTTTAGCGCGGGGCAGGCAGCAGATCCCGCCATGAAAAACTAAGATAACGAACATCTTTCCCATCGAAACAATAGAAGACAAGAGAGATAAGGAGAGAACCATACCGATCGCCGCCGAGCTCCGACTGCCGATCTCCGGATTGAATGAAAACAAGATCAGTCTCCCTCTCTGTATGTATAATGATGAACGAATGAAGGCGAGGTCAATGAAACTAGGGATTTGTAATTTGTTGAATGATCCTCAGTCCCCACTTTCTTAGCTTTAAAACGACGCAGTGTCAGCTGGAAAATTACAAGCACATGCCTATATTTCTTTTTTTTATCCCCAAACTGATCCCTGAAACATTTGAGACTGTTTCTATTAGTCGTAGATTATCCTCTCGTCGATCTCTTCCTTCCTTCCCTCCCTCGTTTCTGGACGAACATCGGGGAGACCAGCGGAGTAGCCGATCAACGGCGACTTACGACTGAGCATATTGGTTCAGGCGATTCCCTCTTCTGATTTACCGGTTGGAGAAGAACAGGAAGGTCGCTAATCCATTAGCCACGCCAGATGTATCATCCAACCCGTGGTGGTGTTCGCGGTGGCCGCGATCGTAAACTTTCTGTCGACCTCTCTCTTCTGATTCTTGTTGTACAGTCTATCATGGCGGAGAATTCTCCAACTTAGAATACGCTTGAATGTTTGGCGCGATGAATTCGCGCGGTTTTGCGGCGGGGATTTTACTTTCTCAATCAGCATGCTGTTGTTTGCATTTTAGGGTTTACTTTCTGCGATTCGACCCAATTCATCTCGAGAATTGATTCAGTGCCTGATTAAGAATTCGTGGTGTGGTTGATAACTGATTGCTGTACACTTGCTTGTTGTACTTTGCAGAATTCAGCTGGGATGATGTTAAGGTTGATAAGCATCGTGAGAATTACCTTGGCCACAGTCTCAAGGCACCAGTTGGAAGATGGCAGAAAGGTATGTTGCTATTGCTTGATGTTCAATTGTCTTATTTGAAAGCTCGAAACTTGCCACTGGTCTTTTCTCCGTTCAGGTTCCCCTATATGAGACTATTCGTCATCTGGTTTTATGTTTCATCCCGACCTGTGATTGTGTCCCTTGCAGCCTTGTATTAACTTGAGGATTAAATTGTGTTGCTTCTGTTCCCCTAAAAAGCTTCAACCTTTATCGAAAGATTTGATTGACCCGTGAAAACAGATTTCCAATCTGATTGATTCTGCAATTTGGGAAGTGATCATGGGCTCTCAGTGCCTGCATATGAGTCGTAGCATAAACTCACTGTGGGGTTTCTTTTGGATGACAAATCTGCTGAATCTGTCTCTCTATTTTTGTTTTATCAGGGAAAGATCTGCATTGGTACACTAGGGACAAGAATTCCGGGTCTTCGGAAGATGCTCTAAAGGAAGAGATTAAAAGGATCAAGGAAGAGGAGGAACAAGCCATGAGGGAGGCCCTTGGCTTAGCTCCCAAACGAGCTGCCAGGCCACAAGGAAACCGGCTCGATAAACACGAGTTCAATGAGCTGGTGAAGCGAGGATCCACTGCAGAGGACTTGGGAGCTGGGCACACTGATGCAGCACGTGTTGATGGTCTTGGGTTCTCGAAGTACGTAGTTCATCATTTGCAGTCCAACCTTGGACATTTTATTGATCAAGATGTTGCATCAGACTACTCGTCTGTTAACTTGGTATTTTTATGTTTAATGTTTCAGGGCACCCCGTCCTTGGGAAGACCCCTCAACCCTTCCATCCTTCGGGACGGATGTTGCATCCGAGCCCCCAAAGGTCGATATGCCCAATCCATCACCCGAGGTCCCAGTAGAAGTCGAAACAAATGATGAAATCGGACAGAAAGAGAGTAGGAGGCATGGGGAGAAGAAGCAAGAAATGGAGAAGAGAAGGGAGAAGGAGGAGAAACATAGAAGACACGAGAAGAGGCATACCCGGGATTCTTCAGATGACAAGAGGAAACACCACAGGGAAGACAGGGACAAAGACAGGAAGAAGAAGAAGAGAAGGAGACACGACTCTGATGAAGAATAGAATGAATGAATGCCATTTCTCCAACAATGTTTGTAGGAGAAAAGCAAAGACTTGAAGTATGTTTTACTGTATCACTGTGGTATTCCAGTTCTAACAATTGAAATCTGTATGCTGCAAGGATTTGTCAATGGTAAGTGTTTTACCATGTTGTACTATGAATTATGTATTTGGTTAGTTGGTTTCTGCAAAGAGAACTGCATTTCTCCCCAAAATCTGTATGTTACAAGGATGAAGGAACAGCTCCTTGCAAAAGAAATGGAGGGAAAAAAAACCAACCAACCTTTTGTGGTGGGACCCGCCAGGTCAAGCAGCCACCAACCGTTAAGCATATTCCATTCTCCAATCAAACCGCACTGATATATTTCAAAAAGAAATTAATAAATATCTTACCAAAAAGCAAAAATGGAAACCAACCGGAAAAAGAGTTCATTTTTCTTCGCTCTTCACTCTTCAGCGACGCGGCCCAGAGTC
This sequence comes from Linum tenue, assembly GCA_946122785.1. Taxonomy (NCBI): domain Eukaryota; kingdom Viridiplantae; phylum Streptophyta; class Magnoliopsida; order Malpighiales; family Linaceae; genus Linum; species Linum tenue. The sequence continues at coordinate 665,654 of CAMGYJ010000002.1, read as the reverse complement.
TCTTCGTCGGCGGAAAAATGAGCGCCCCGGCAGCTACTCAGCTCCTCGATCTCCACAGTGCTCGAGCTCTCGTCGACTCTGTCGAAGCTTTCCTCTTCGATTGCGATGGTCTCTCTCTCCCTCAACTCCTCTCCTACTTTCCTGTTCTTCCACATTCTCTGCTCATTCGTTATATTTTGGCGTTGCAGGCGTGATCTGGAAGGGCGACAAGCTCATCGATGGCGTCCCTGAAACTCTCGATTTGCTCCGTTCCAAGGTCTTCTTTATTCCATTGTGTTCGCCATTGATTTCTTTGTTTGGATTATATAGAGATGAAAAGAGAAAAATCGATGTTATATCGACTTCGGAATCGCAGGGGAAGAAACTGGTATTCGTCACCAATAATTCCACCAAGTCCAGGCGCCAATACGCCGCCAAGTTCCATTCACTCGGCATCTCAGTTAGCGAGGTGAAGTATTTTGAAAATTTTGTATCTTTCTGTTTCTTCATCGCTAGTCACCTCATTTTCCTTCCCTCGTGATTTGCAGGATGAGATTTTCTCGTCCTCTTTCGCCGCGGCGATGTACTTGAAGGTTAAGGAATTCCCACCGGAAAAGAAGGTTTGGTTTCTTCTTATCATCGCCCGTTCAGGTCCACGATTTTCCCCTGATCACGAGCTTAGTATTTGAGGGGTTGATGTTGGGATTGGGTTACAGGTGTATGTGATAGGCATGGAAGGAATAGTGAAAGAATTGGAGCAGGCTGGCTTTACAGCCATTGGAGGGCCGGTGAGTTTCCTAAAGCTTATTTCAATAGTGGATCAGTATTTCCATTTTTCCTGTTCTGTTGCAAAATCATTTCTGTATGTGTCATTTGAGATGAGATGAATGAGCAGTTAGTCCCTTTAGCTGTTTAGCCATTTGGGACGGCATATTGAATCGTAGAACTCAAGAAGGTGCATAGAGCAATCGTGAAATCATATAGCAGAAACGCGTGATTGTAAACAATAGTTAAGAGGTAGAGAGATAGATAGGTATGAAACCGAGGGAAAAGTCACCTCGGGCTTAGCTGATGAAATCGTGCGAAAAAAGTCCTCTTTATGCCATTCTTAGTAAATGTGCAAGTGTTTGTAGAACCCTTATGGGAAGCATCTCGGTAGTACTGCCAAGATCTTCCCAACATGATATCGCAAGCTCTCATTTTCACGACATCACAAAGAACCTCATCAACATAGTATCCAATGGAGAATGGAACTTGAACCTGTATAATCACCAGAATTGCACTGTTGCTATTTGTACATCCAAGACGGTTAGAAGGTTGAGGGTGGTCAGTAAGCTTTGGGTTCAGCTTCTCCACCAAAGTAGTTGAACAATGCATTGATGTGAAGGCGAGTGTCCCTTTTCTCATCTTCAAATTCCGTCTCTAGTGCACTTGGCATTCGTCGAATCAGTAGCATCTTTCCATCATCACCTTACACAGACCTGGATTCCTCAAAAACAGCTTCAGCTTTTTGGCCTTGAGCTTCTTTAATGACAATGCTCATTAGGGAATCATATGTAAAATGGCCTCTTCCATGACACTTTTAGAAGATACACTCTACTCTCTTGGAGTTGGCACATTCAACTTAGCTGCTGATTTTTCAGATAGGATACTACTGAACCCTCTTTAGTTTTCTTGGTAATCACAGAAAATTGATTGACTACTTTCACCATGTAACTACCGACGCTCCATCTCGGTGTTCTCATCTGTATCTGTGTAATTATATTTGCAGGAAGATGCTGAAAAAAGAGCAGAATGGAAATCAAATACTCTCTTCGAACACGATAAAAGTGTAATGTAACTTTTCATCTGAATTTCCTTCAGCTATTACCCTTTAACTTGGGTTTTCCCTAGCCTGACACTGCAACTTGTGTATTGGATTAGGTTGGAGCAGTTGTTGTAGGATTGGATCCCTATGTAAACTACCACAAACTCCAGTAAGAAACCCCTGAATTCCATTCTTATTCAAGTTGGTGACTACACTGCTTCATGGATAATATTTTTAATGTGGTGATTTCGGTTGGCAGGTACGCAACCCTTTGCGTGCGTGAGAATCCAGGTTGCCTTTTCATCGCCACAAACCAAGATGCAGTTGGCCACATGACTGATTTACAAGAGTGGCCCGGTGAGGGAGTTTGAGCTTTCTCTTTCACACACTAACCAATCTGGTTGGTTTACTCTAGCAGTCGTCCTTACTCCTTACTTCGAATTTCTCATTCGCAAATCAGGTGCTGGCTGTATGGTTGCTGCCTTGCGTGGCTCAACTGAGAGAGAGCCTATTGTAGTTGGAAAACCCTCCACCTTTATGATGGACTTCCTATTACAGAAGTAAGAGCAAACATTTCATTCCTAAATCTCTGTTAAACAACTGCAGCAGTTAGGGTGAATCTGTTCTCAGTATCGTACCAGAGTGTTATGGCCGTGCAATGTTTGAGCAGCTGAATTTGGGAAGAATCGGTTGTTTGTGCAGGTTTAACATCAGTACCTCGAAAATGTGTATGGTGGGTGATAGACTGGACACTGATATCTTATTTGGACAAAGCTCTGGCTGCAAGACTCTCCTTGTTCTCTCAGGTACGTGTTGGAACTAATACCAATGGGATTCGATGGGGCAGAATTACATTCAAGTAACACTCATAAGCTGGTCCAAAAAAATTGCAGGTGTAACGACTGAAACCCTTCTGCACAGCCCATCGAACCAGATCAAACCAGATTATTACACAACTCAAGTGTCTGACTTTATTGGATTTCTTGGATCCTAAGTCATAACTTATTCCTTGGGGAAGACAGTTTATGAAAAAAATTGTGACGAGCTTACCCCCAAACCGAGGTTAGTTATTCATCCTCTGCAATGACCACATTGTGTATGACCATAAATGGGAGTTATTTGTAACATTGACCATGAAAATGAAAGAGGAAAATAAATGCATGATGTTGACTTCCACCTCGTTTAGCATGTGTTTTTTCTTTCTCCGTGTTATGTTGGTTTTTTTAATCTTATTCGTCGAATTTCGTCCAAATTCGTTGTTAATTGGTTAACGGCACGTACATTCTCCAAATCACATACATGAAACGAACATGGAGCAATGAGCATATACTTCAAGGTAAGTATGATTAATGGTCCACATTGTTGTTCCTCATCCGGTTCCCTTCCACTACAAGTTACTACTACCATTACAAGTTGTTGCCTGTCTGCAAGCAAAGGGGATCCAGCTGTGTGCTACTCTTCTTCTCAGGTCATTCATCATCTGATCCAGAGCTAGTCGTTGATTCGTCATAATCAAACCTTGCATGATCCTTCTCCTCATCCTCACCATAGTCGGAATTTCCCAATGGAGGATGGTAGAAACTTCTGTCACACATGTGGCTCGGACAATGCGCACAACCTGTGCGTATATCTGCAAGCACCACACCCTTCCATCATCATCATCATCATTAACTTCAAGCAAACCTACCTATCTATCCATCTATCTATCATTAAGCTGAACTACTAAGACGACGATGATACAAGTTAACTGATTACTTACCACTACTACACTTATCTATGACGAGACAGTTGAGAATGCGGGTTGGCTGCCGGTAGACTTTGAGTGTCTCGGAGAAAAACAGCTGACTGGGAGAGTTGTTTTCCAATACAGCGGGGTCGACGATATTCTTGGCTGTGAAGTTGGCGTGGATGACAAGCGTGCCCGGAAACAGATTACACCCACTGAGCAAGGGCTTCCGAAGCACGAAGTTGGTACCCTAATTAACAAAGGACATCAACTTATAATACCACTATCAGCAGTTCATCAATGGGCAATGGCAGGTGGGAATTGTATCTAGCTAGCTATGGAACCGATGATTAGTTAAGAAGCATGAAAATCAAGCTACCAACCTCCTTGTTGTTGTAGAATTCCAGAGCTTCTATCGCAATCTTGGTGGTATCTCTTCTCATCATCTCAAAAGCTTGAGGATCATCAACGTCAGAATGAAAACTGCAGTGCAAAATTCCCAGCATTTTGCATCAGAATCTTTACGAGAAAATCAAGGCGATAAACCAAACCAAACCCAAAATTCCACGGAAGAGCCAGCAAAGCCAAAAATACACAATGCAAAAGTATAACGATCCCTATCTAGTAGCTAGTAGCTCTAATGCCGGCGATGATTCAGCCTCATGAAACAAAAACCCTAGCTAGCTAGCTGGCTGATTCCGACACTCAGAAGAAATTAGATTAGAACCAACTGGCTAATTAGAGAGCATTAGTTAAAACGCACTCATCAATGCAGTTCCCAGTCTGAGCCGCCGACTGATCATCTCCTTCCACACCCACCACCTCCTGATCATGAGGTGCTTCCGCATCCGGTAGGTTCGCTTCTGCAAATGCCACCGGCGCCGCCAATGGTGATGACGGCGGCGGTTGCTCCCCAGCAGCAGTGCCGGCCTGATGATGAGGCCCTTCCATCGTTTACCTCTCCGCTGCCGTTGCTTCTTCTTTGTTGAGACTTGAGATTGAGAAGGGCTGCCGCGCCACACTGCCACTTCCTCGTCTTCTTCTTTCTTCTTCTAGTCCTAGGGCTCCCGCCATTCTGGGGTGGGAATTGGGGTGGGCCTTTTTCTTCCCGGGAAAACCAAGCCCATCAGTAGCCCGTCCGGGCCCAGCCCATTTAACACAAGAATTGGAAGGTTGAGTGGTTTTTATGTGTTTGTCTTTTGGTGTTTGTTTTCCACACCCATTTAACACGTCCAGGCCAGGCCAGCTAGCTGATTTGTGTCTTTTGGTGTTTGTTTTCCACACCCATTTAACACGTCCAGGCCAGCTAGTCAGCTACAGCTAGCTGATTTGTGGCTCTTGTATTACTGTTGTGCTCTATTCATATTATTATGGCCCTGCGGGATGCCGTGTCTGGAACTTCAACCGAGTCGAGTCGAGTCAAGTCAAGTAAACTTTTGTACGTACCAACGCAACGCGTGAGGGATCCGCTCCAGCTCGATCGCAACTCTATATAAATCCAATCCTCGAGACGATCGGTGCCATGCACACTACTCAGTCTTCTTTAGTTCCAAACAACTTGTTCGATCAATCTCTGTTGATCAGTTGCAAAAACAACCCATTCGATTCGGTCGTTTTCTAGCAGGCAGGCTAAGATGACCAAGCTCGGTTCCTCAGCAGCTTTGCTCACCGTCGTGGTGGTCGTAGCGGCGGTTCTGTGCTTGATGTGGACGTCAGTGGAGGGCATCCCCATTCCGATAGGAGCAGCAGACGAAGCGGCAACAGGCGCGGGCTGGGCGGCCAAAGGAAAGGAAATGGCCAAGGAGTTGGGCCCAGACGTGGTGGAGGAGGGGGTGCAGCAGGCCGCTGGGTCGTCGGCCCATCATATCGCTGCTGCAGGGCCGACCCAGCTGGTTGGGACCCTGCTGCTGCTGCTTTCCTTTCTGCTGTATGCGTCATAATAATTTATTTAATTAGTAGCTACCCGTCCCTACAAGCACTAAATTAGCTCAGTTCCAGTCCAAAGCTTGCTTTCCCTTCTCTCTTTGAATTTCATGTATCCTCGTCCATGCCTATTAATTGTTTCTACTCATAGTGTCATCCGAATGACTATGACTATGAGTGAGCATTATCAATTGTATTACTATGCCAAGGGATATTAATTAATGTTGGACCAGGGCTTAAAAACACATTATCGAAGAGAAATTGTACCGGAAAAAATTTATGTTAGTGACAAATATAGTCATGTTTTGTATAATCACAAATATAGTCATTTCGTCTAATAAAATCGTTTAATATAACACTAGTTTTAAAATTAATGACGGGATCTTAATTTTTGCCGTGAATTTTATTTGTATCTGCGTCAATGATTTAGGAAGATAGGCAGTGATCTGGCTGGATTGGTTGTTGTCGGAGATAGTAATGGAGCCTAGAGTGAATTTCCAAGGTGAATGTCTATCTTTTCCACTTTCCTCCCAACCTTAGAAATAGTCTCAAGTCATTCTATATCCTTAATTAATTTAATGCTTAATTGGACTTGGTTTATAACTAGTTTTCTTCCCTGTTGGGCTGTTACTATGATGTTGCCTTGCCTCAGCCTGTGTGAAAACATGCAAACAACAACCAGTCCAAGAGCGCGTACCCCACTCCCACTGCACTGCACTGCCCCCGGCGCGTGTAAGACTTGACAGTTGACAGAGACTTAAGCCGTCAAACCAGAAAAGTCAAGCTTCCATCAACTTGGCTCCATGGAATATAGAGAAGAGATAGACGCCAAACAAGAACCGAGTCAGACCTTCGTCCTTACGCGGGAGGGCAGGGCAATCCTCGCAAACTATATATTCAATCATTTCGTCATTTCCTTCACCCAATCCATCCATCCACACTACTTCTTTCCTCTTCTAATCCAAAGAGCTTCTTCGATCTCTGTCACCAAGTGTTCCATATATAGTTCCATTCTTTCGTTCAATTTCAATAACCAACCAGCTTAGCTGAGATGATCAAGTCCAGTTCCTCGGCAACTCTAATGACCGTCGTGGTCGTCGCCGTGGCAGTTCTCTGCTTCATGTCGACTTTGTCGGAGGCCAAAGGAGGGCGCAGCGGCGGCGGCCGGAGCAGCAGCCGGCCTGTCGTTGGGGGAGCGGTGGTGGGCGGGGCGTTGAGCCGTACCAGCAACCGGAACGGCACGTCGGAGTGGTCGTCGGCCGTTGGGGCGTCCGGCCATTATTTTGGTGGACCAAACCAGCTGGTTGGCACCCTGGTGGTTTCCTTCCTGCTTTATGCAATGCAGTAATAAATTAATAATGGATCACTCTATGTACATAATATTAATAGCTATGGAAGGACTAATGGAAGCTGAAAATTAGTGATCCCAAGTTTGCTTCTTTTTTTTTTCCCCACCTCGCTGTTTTGATGCATTGATGGCTAGTCTTGTGTATACAGTTGTGTTGTGAGTATTATCAATTATGCAAGGCAAAGAAGATGTGTGTACAACTACAAACCATTCATACATAAATGGAAAGCTGCAATCTTTTCTCCCTTTCTTCATTTCTCAACATTCTGTCCCATAGCCAACTTTCTTGTAACTATCTAGCAAGAAGGTGCTGCAGGTTTTCTCTGAAGCACATGAGAAGAAGTTAAACCAGCTGAGATCATGCAAAAAGATCGATATCAAGCCTGTAATTCAATGACTCAGCTCACGTACCTTAGTCATCGAGGACACCCATGGAAAGTAGGCGATTATTTACGTGCCATTCTTTGCTCCTTCTACCGCTAGGAGAGCAACGAGGGCACTTCCTGCAGCTGCTGCATTTAACTAAGAGATGGCGAAGCTTGATAGCACAAAGGTAGATAAATGAACTATACATCATAAGGATTAGACTGAAACTATTCCAAACAATGACTAATGAAAACATACAGTAGAGTTACAAACATAGATTCTGTTAGGACTTTGTGACGCTAAAAAAGAAAAGCAAAGTCTAGAAGAAGCTATATAACTCTTGAATTCAAATCGGCATTGCGCATTTCTTTTGAGAATGTCCTAACAAATGACACCGACCACACTGAACAACTCTTTTCGGCCGCTTAAAGTTCTCTACACGAAGGGCCTTCTTCTTAGGCCTTCCAGGTGGTCGTCGAGTCTTAGGAGGGCGTATCAAGATCTCGACTTTCGCACCCCCGCCTTCAGTTCCCTCACCTGGTACTTCGCTCCACATGCTCTTATCAGGAACTGGGATTATTGCCTGCGAGTAGGTCTCTCGGTAACTAGCTACAGTAAAGCATGGCTCTGCAAATACATGCGCATTTTGCCCACAGGAAAGCAAAGCAGCTGAAGCATGTGCACAAGGCAATCCATATATCTGCCAACGCCGACACGAGCACACCCGAGTCCTGATATCGACTATATTAGTCCTCTCGGTCGACACAATCTCAAACTCCACTTCATTAGCACGGAGCACCTGATAACACCGAGCATCGGCAATGGCCTCTGCCATCTTCTTCTCGGCAGAAGGAACAAGGACCGAGTTATAACTCATGGCCAAATCACGACGAGAGTCAAACCACAAATTCAGCTGCTCGCGAATATGCTCCATCATTTGCACAATCGGGACTTCATGACACTCGAGAGCCCAATTGTACAACAACTCGGTCACCCCAAGTGCAAAATGACCATATCGCATCCCTTCAAAGTATGCTATAGCCCATAGCTGAGGTGGGAACTGCTGAAACCAGGGTCCAACTTCCTGAGAAATCTCCACCATCTCAGAGATCTTGCTTTCAAACTCAGCTATTGTAAGGGCATAAACTGCACTCCAGAAAATGTTGACGAGCTTTGTGTTTTTAAACGTGTCTCGGAAGTTCTCGCTGACATGGCGAAGGCAGAAGCCATGGAATGCACTAGGGAAGTGTGTCTCAACTGCCTCCACCATCCCCTTTTGCCTCTCGGACAGTATTGTGAGTCGAGGCATGTTTTCAGTGTTGACACCAAGAAGCTTCCGGAGCTCTGACATGAACCACATCCAGTTTTCATCGGTTTCAGTGTCAACAACAGCAATTGCCAAGGGGAATAACGCATCGTCAGCATCGACAGCAGCAGCACAGAGAAGAGTGCCGAGGTACTTCCCCTTCAGATTGGCTTTATCAAGTTCCAAGAGAGGCCTACAAGCATTGATGAATCCATAGATACAGGCTCGATAAGAGACGAACAGCCTTTGGAAGCAGTTTTCTTGTCCGGTTGCAATAACAGAAGCAATGCTACCTGGGTTGGTCTTCCTTATCTGTTCACAGTATGAAGGAAGGAGGCGGAATCCATCTTCAAAAGTACCATGGAGGGCAGCCATGGTGCGTTCTTTCCCACGCCATGCTTGCATGTAAGATACCACAACCCCATGCTTGTCCCTGATTTCTTGGAGGATTTCTTTCGGTTTGTACTGAGGATTATCTCGAATTCGTTCTTCAACTGATCTAGCCACCCAGCCTACCGAGGCTTGCTGATGGTGATGGTCTTGGACACCTTCACATGTGTGCTCTCCCTGTAATGTCCTGATGGAGAAGGTTGGCACACCAGGGCATTTCGCAACATGAACACGCCATGGGCAGCCTTCTTTGGAGCACTTTGCGATGAACCGGCTACGGTCAGACTTTACTATTCTGAGGTCGAAGTGCATGGCAATAGCAATGTCTTTCAACGTCCTTCTACAAGTTTCTACATCAGCGAATTGTTGACCAATGACTAGCGGGTTATAGGACAACGCCATATCAGATTCTATAACTGTTAGAGCAAGGTCAGCCATGAGCCCAAAACCAGAAGCAGCTATTTGATCTATGTAAATAACAGGATCTTCCCAGGCTGCATGCAGAAGGACGCTATTCCAAGAATTGTAAACTCCAAAAGCAGATGATCCTCAGTATGATACGGGAAGGCTGGAGGAGACAAAACAGAAGCAAGATCCAATCAAATATGGTGAGACCTAAAGAATATAATAAGATTAACCAACACCCCATTCGGCCAAGGGCTCAAGGCTCATACGAACTGATATTAGGAAGTACAGTATCCATTGTAAGAGATCAATAACAATACAATTACCCCTCCCACTGATTGCTATGGTGTTCTCACGCAATGAAACCTAGATGAGCAGCCTGAGCTCCTCCACACCAGAAGTGATTTCTCAAACCAAATCCTTAAACTCCTTTCAGACACTAATAATACACACAAGTCCCATGCATCCAAGATGGTTACAAAGCTTCACTAAACTGGTGTGTTTTATTAGTTGTTCCCACATTGTATACTCATTTACACAAACCACATTACATAGAGTTTGTTACATTAACCAATGGTGTAAGCAGCCACGCAAACATCCCAAGGTAACGGCTCAAAGTTTCGGATTGACTACATTATGCACAAGATGAAACAACATGCAATTTATCAATGTCCTCACTCCTCACAGACAGCTCAAGCATCAACATAAACAAGGCATTGGACTCGAACTATAACATTTTACCATGTAGGATACACATCAGTTACAGCAAAGGATGTACACACTTGAGTTTGGCAACTGTTTTTCGAGATTTGTCCTCTGGCCATAAGGTTCCTCATCCTGTCCTAAATTCGCATCCCAACATAAAATTCACTGATGTCATTCGAATGAGAAAATTTGTACTCCAAGGCATGTGAATGCTTCAAGGATTTAGACAACATTACAAAAGCTAACACAACAGATTGCAACTGAAGTGCTTGAGAGTTCAAAAGCAATCGAGCTCTCAGTATCGTATCCATCTAACTTCAAGAGGCCTAAAGCACCCTACGTACACAAACTACTGCCACATCCGATAGCAACCACACACTCTCAGCTACGTTCAAATTCTCCAAGTCACTCATGCTCTCTCCAATACAATCTATTCAGAGTTCAAGTTGAGATGTATTACCTTTTCTCATCAATCAGTGTACCATTCAGTTTTCTAATTCCCCCCACCACCACTCCCACTTAGCTAAACCAAACACTACAATTTCCTCAGAATCCCAGAGACAAAGACGTGAACTTCTCGATGAAAAGAAGGTTCGCAGAGAGAAAGAAAGAGGACAGAAGTCATTTTGTCGGCAGCAGCAGGTCTCAGTAATAGGGGAACTCACCGTATCCGGTAGTCTCAGAGAGCTGATTGACGGTGGAGGAATTCGGGGGTTGCGCAGTGCAAAGGTGACCGGAGATTACGCGGGATTCTTCCGACGAACGGGACAGTCGAGGTCGGGGAAAGTTCTGTTCTGTGGCGTGCGAAAGAAAAATAACTCTCGCGGAGGAGAGAGAGAGAATTAGGGATTCTGTTTTGATTTGTGTTTTTGGCTTGCGCAATGCGCACTCTAAACGGTGCGTGTAATTAAGTTATCTTTTAGGTAACAATCGGATCGGATATTAGCCGGCCCGGTTAGGCCTAAGCAAAACCATTTGGTTCACATTCGAATCATATCAGTTGAAACTGAAATTTGACTATGATTCTGGTGGTTAAAGCTTATTTCGGTTTTTATTATAAGATTCCTTAAAAACAAAAGTATGCTAGATGAATAGATTAGAATGGAACAGAACATATCATTTGGTTCTAGTACGCATCTTTCCTTCACATTTCATTCGGTCCTACATCAGCTCGATAGAATTTCGGAGTATCTAGACAATAATTACCCCTAGATGCACAACAATGCAAAAGCATTGGTCATCGCATGAATAGGGTCGGTTAGATGCAGGCTTAGATACAAGGTCCATTGACATCAAAATGGAACAGAGAAGAAGGAAAAGAAAAGGGCAAATCTAGTATCATAACGGTCTTCTATCTCTTTTAGACTCTGCTGAAATGACATGTTCAGTGTAAATGCCTAAACAATGTCAAGAGCCAGATAACAGAAAATTTCCCTTTACCTATATCAAAGAGGCCATTGAACTCAAGAGTTACAGAAGTGCACAAGGGATATTATCGCTCGACAAAATTAGTCTCGTTCCCACGATGACTTGGACCCTCAACTTCACACTAAACTAAAGGAAAGAAACGAAGAAACATCGCTTGCATATGAACATGCAACAACGGTTGTAGGGGAGGATTAAGGCAACAATGACTGTTCTGCTCTAATTAGCAGCTATAGCTACTGGTAGCCCGGAGGTTTTGCTACAGGAGATTCTGCTTCATCCATAGTTTGGCCAAAGACGAATGATTTTGTCCCCATGGTTGTGAAAGGCAATAGGCCGAAAGCTCGAGCTGTTTTAATCTCCCTGGCAATTTTCCTCTGGGCTTTGGCACTTATACCAGTCTGTTACCACAAAAGAAGAATAATCAATAAGAGTTGCCAGCTGAAGAGTCAAGCGAGGCAATACACATATCAAATGGTAACTAGCGGAGCATCCGTCGCTAATGATCTCAGGATGTCTAACATTTGGCACATGACCAATATGGAAGAACGAGTAGTTGAAGATTATGACTTTTAAGTGCACGATTTCTGCTGCATACTCTGTTGAGTTATCTAACATTTGGCACAAGACCAGTAGGGAAGAACATAGTTTGTGATGATGTCTCTTAAGTGCAAGATTTCTGCTGCATACACCGTTGAGTTATTTACTTCCGAATTGAGCATCAAGTTTTGTGTCCCGATGGAAATACTAACAGATTTTCCACATTTCACCAGGCAAAAAATGTAATCAAATCACAAATGCACAGATTTACTCGATGTGAAAGACATATATGAACGCACTCTACCTTGGAGATTTGTTCAGCATGTCAAAGCAATCATGAAATTTTAAACAAAATCTGCATTCGGGCTAAAGCATTACCTTACTCCTCTTGACAATGATTCCAGCCTCTGTTATAAAGTTCGCAAGGAACCTAACATTCTGCAGGAGACAGTGAGATTAAAGTGAATAGATTGCAAAAAAAAAAAAAAAAGAATGCATTAGATGGTGATGAACACAAGAAATCACAAAAAGGACTTCAGGATGACAGAAACCATTAGTTCTTTCTTTCCCACGAGATTGTCGGAAAACACGTACTATCCAGTCAAGGCCAACTTCACCATGAATAGAACAGATAAGAGCTACTATGTACACAAAACCGACTAATCTACTCATCTTATGCTTTAATTTGCATAGTACCAAACAAGTAACTTTCTAGCATCTGCAATTTCACATCTCACAGTCGGCAATATGTGAACAAAAGCAAAGGGTGGCAGAAAAATGGAGTAAGAAACATCAGTGGTTGCTCACCCTGAAATCTGCCTTTTGCAGAACTTCCTCGGTAGTTACTTTGAATTCATATCTGGGTCGCGGTCTATAGGGTCGTTGTTGCTTCCATGGACAAAAAAGAAGAAGCCATTCAGTCACTTTGATGATCAAATGCAAATAAGTATTTAAGGATCAAGCTGATAAGTACAATGGCTACCAAACCAAGTAAGTTTGCGCCCTATCAATTACATAGTAGGGATACAAGTTCTCATCAATGCATCAAATTATATCGAATATTCACTTTGGTTATCATATTGGGAGAACCAATCCAAAATGCCTAGACCAAACAACCAGCTCGATGATGGAAGAAAAACACGAAAAGCTTTATGTTTCTGTGCATCAATCATTACCTTTGAGTCATTAAACGGGCGAAGGTACAAGCTCGGGTTCGGCTGAATACCACCGGGATCCTGTTTGTTGGCGAAGGAGGTGCCACCACCAGAAACTGAATCGAACCTGAAGGCCATGGCGCTGTTCTTCAGCTTCTGATCCATCCCGTCTTGCAAAGTGTTGTAACTTCCGCTATCCCCCGCGCCCCCAACGCTCGCGGACGACGGCGGCCGCTGGTGCAGCACCTTCTGCGCCTTCTCGAGCTGTCGGTAGAAGCCCATCCCACCTTGGTCTGACTTTCGAAATAACCGCTGCGCGAAGTCATCGGTAGGCTCCGAAGCAGCAGCAGCGTTGGTGGAGAGGGATTTGGCGGATGGATCCAGCAGCTGGATGCGTCCAGTCGGGGCATTGTTGAGGGCCGAACGCAGCAGCGGAGCTAGAGCTCTCATTCCTGTAGATGACAAGCTGAATTGGAAAGCAGAAAGTTTTCGGCCGTGAGAACTAGTATGTTCACTTTCCTTGGCCGTCGAGCAATGGGAATTGGGATGTTAAGATGAACGGAGAAGGTTTTCCCCTTTTTTTTGTTGCCGACGACGACGAGGAGATAGAGAAGAAGTAGACCGGCTGCTTCAGTTCAGATAAGAAATGGGCTGACGGCGCGCGAGGGTAAAGGCTAGGATGGGCCGACGGGGTTGGTGCCTAATTGGGCCCTTGCACCACAGGATGAATCCAAGTCTCGGCTATACCATATTAAGCCCAGCCCAATTCTCCGAATATTAGACGCTTTTTTGCTAAATTTGTCACTGATTAGAAGCCATGCTAGAACATCGATCAAACATGGATAAATTGATTTGATGCAGATAGCAAATTCATACAAATTCACAAAAGAAACAAGTCTATCTAGGAAGCAAGTTCAACAAGCAACGTCAACTCAGCCAAAAAAAAAAAATAAATAAATAAATAAAGCTAGGGGCCCTAGAGGAAGAAGGCATGAAACTGAGCAGGGCATGGTTCTGAATATCTATAGATAGAGGCGCTTAATTTTCCAGAACTTGAAGATTCAAGTGAATACCAGCCCCAGCAGCTTTCCCATTCATTGATGATGTTCCCAGCTGCTTCTGTTTAGATGTCTCCGATGATGGTGGTGGTGGCAAAGAGAATCTCAAAACTGTAAGCCCTACAAGATGCATGATTATATATATGTGGTGAGGTGAGGTGAGGTGAGGTGAGGTGTACACTAATTAAACAGAATGTGCTGCTCAATTGCAGGTCACCATCATGCTCCTCCTCCTCCTCCTCTTGTAGTTCAATCACTTGGAAAGCAGAGACCGGAAGACGCACATCGATCGTATGCTTCAGGTAATTTCTGCTTGTGCAATTGACGGCCCGTCTTGCCATCAACCAATGCAACATATATAGGCACCCAAGCTAAGTCAGAGAGAAAGATCTCAGCAGCCTCCGATCGATCGAGTTCCCTCATCCGTCCACCTCCTCCTCTTGCTGCCTCGGTCCGGTGCATGGTGGTCATTGTTAGTCAACGTTACGTAATTCGTCCTCTTTATCTATGTGTATAGTTTAGATCGTGTCTAGTTAGTCACAAGTAGAAATTAATATTGAGGGATCATTAGCTACCAATTACTTTGGTATCGTGCGATATATATGCCTTCCAAGACATGAGCTTGTCATTTGTCAAGGTTTAGAGCATTACAAGGACTGCATATGCTGGACAGCCACAATTAATTAAGGCTTAATTAGGATACTTCTGCCACAATTGTTGATCAATGAACAAAAGAGAGCATTGCCCCTCAAGTGTCACACGACCCATAAGTCGCCACCTGTGATTATGATACAAAAAATCAATAGTGATCGATGACGAATTTGTGATTACAAATTGTTATAGTGACGAGCAAGGTGTGAACTCCAAATCCTCTATACGTACATAGTTTTGATAAACATAATAAAAGACTATACATTAGCATTCGGTTACCCAAACCGATAAATTTAACCAATTGATTTATGTTGTCACTAAATAAATTTCCAATATCCAACTCTAATAATATATATTCAAATGTCAGACTCACAACCTATCATCTCTTAAATGTTTCAATATTACATTGCGATATAAGATTATTACAATAATTAGAATTATTGAAAAGGACACCATGCATTTTGGTCATTCTTGTTTGCCAAATTATTAGTCCTATCATATCCCTTGCTAATTTAGATTTCCTTGCATGATTAACTGGAAAACACTTTCTCAAAATACAAAGTCATTATCGTTGAATGACTTATTTAATGCTTACCCTTCGACACAAGTCCAACCTATATATACACAAAAAATGTGCTGTATAAAAACCACCACGTACACCATCATATAATTTGTACATTAATAGTCAACTCTGAGATCAATAAGCTAGGTGCCTAGGTCACATACTTAACAGTATTACAGTACAGAAATCATTCTATCTCTGAAACGGAGGGTTGCATTTGAAAATGGTGTGGGAGTTTCTCTTCCGTCCAGCGGGAGGTGACTCAGTGATAAACATAAGTATGGTAGATGGAGAGATCGAGGTGGAAGAGCTACCTATTTCGGTAGCAACTGCAAAGTTTCGTTTACGATCCAGTCTAGCTCAACAATTGCTCATGCTTTCATTCGAGTTAATTTATATATGGTCAGAATACATGTTATGCAAGCATGACAATATTTCTAGTTCATTTTGACCAAAACAGCAAAACAAACGAGTAGGAGTTGAGTTCAGAGATTGACCAAAATCGAGAAAGATCTCAAAAGGATTGTTGTGGTTATCAATAAGTACTTGTCGTTGCCTACTTTTTTTGTCGAAATTCATTATCTACTGTAACTAAAAAGCTAAACAAATTATTAATTCACACAATTTGAAGTTGAATAGTTTGTAGTAAAAATGAAACTACAACTATAGACGAGAGGATATATGAAATATGTATTCGAGAGCACTAGTCTATAATTCATCCACAAAAGGCTTTCTTGATTCTCAAGCTTTCTTTTTGGGTTTTTTATCATTCTTTTCTTTTGTTTTTTTTTTACCACTATTGTGTATTTTTTTTCCTCTATAAAAAATCTCTTTCAAGACTCTTTCATCGTTTCTTCTTCATGAACAAAGCTTAGACCGATGTTAAATTTCATCATTTTATATTGTTTGTTAGCGAGTGATGGGAAGATGGAGTATTGATTGATAATAATGATTTTGATGAGTCACCCAACAATCTTAATATATATTAGCTCGGGAACTAATGAAATGAGCAATGCTAAAAACAAATGAAATATACTAGTATAGTAGAGAAAGAAGTAAGAGATTAAGAATCTTAATATAATTTTTTTTTTAAAACAAGAAGTTCCCTTCAAGTCATTTCTTAAAAAATACACGTTGATCCATATGCATTCTTAAGTTTCAAGTATAAGTAAAAATTGGCAACGAATTGTTTCTTTTCCTATGCACAAAGTGCGTGAAATTTGTAGGTGTTATAGGTATTTTTTTGTGCCTAACTTGTTTGCAATCAATCAGCAGTTCATGCTATGCTAGATGACCCATCTGGTCCTTTGGTTTATTTCAGAATACAGCTGGGGCAGGCCCAATTCGATGGAATGGTCCCAGTCCCAAAAGAGGAAGAGGTGGAAAAGAGCACACGACTTGAGCGCCTTAGCCTGCCCTCAACTGGACCATTTCAATCTCCAATCCCCATCACAATTCACAATTCCTCTATTAAAGTTTGCCCATCTGCTTTTTGACTGTTTTGACTTTTGAGTATTCTATCTACTACCACTGCTCGCAAACATACAAAGCAAAAATCTAACCCACTCCAATGACTTTTTTAGCTATAGCTCACATCCCACTCTCCTTTTGACCCTTCAAACAAATAAACTATGCAACCAACCAAGTCCAACCAACCATTCTTGAGAGTGAGACTGAGACATCAACGTAAGTCTGTCTGGTGCATAAAGAAAGTCACCCCTTCATTCTCATTGTTAAAGAAACAAGGTAGAGAAATGGCGCCAATGGAGATTGGAAAACATTTCGCCATTAGCGCTTAATTTATTTCTTATACATGATTGCCAGATTATATATCGTTAACTAATTAATTACTCTTTTTTCCCGAAAAGATCAAATTTGAAAAATAAAAAAAAAGTATTAATTCCGAAAAGTAAAAACTAAACCTCACGGTCACGGACTCACGGTAGTATTAATTATTTGGTGAGGCTCTCTCTTTCGTTTTTGCTCTTTTGTTTCTCCTCAACTCAAGTCAAGCAGAAATCTCCTCACTTTTACTTCACTGGTCTGGGAGGGAATTTGCTCCGCTTGCATCTGCCGCCATCGGACTCCGATTCTTCTATCACCCTGCACTCCTCCGCCGGTTTAACGAGCCCCGGCGAGTTGGTAACTGCGCCATCCGTCCAACTCCATTTGTATTTTCTCGTTTTGCTACGCTTTATGTTATGTGTGTGTGTGTATTTTCCTGGAAAAATCGGCCTGTAACTGCTCTGCTTTCGTTTTGATGGTCGTGATTCGCTGTCTATCTTCCATTTCCTTGATTGTTCTTCGAATTTTCGGGTCCCGTTGATGTGCAGCCGGTGTTGGCGTTCCAGCATTTGCCTCGCTATTAATCTTGCACTTTTTTCTTATGATTGATTTGATTTGGGCGTTTCTCTTTCGCTTTGCTTCAGATTGCGGTTTTGATGGAGATCTGATTGCTTTTTGTTTATCTTTGCTTCGCTTTGGTTACAGGGAGGGATTGCTGAACTGGATTGAATGGAGCAGGTAGTACTTCGTCAAGCATTTTGCTGGATGACTTTTATTTTTGTTCCTGTTCGGATCGGAGTTAATTGTAATTTGGTTGTGATGTGGCCAGTACGAGAAAGTGGAGAAGATTGGGGAGGGGACTTATGGAGTGGTATACAAGGCTCGTGATCGAATCACCAATGAGACTATAGCTTTGAAGAAGATCCGCCTCGAGCAGGAAGATGAGGGAGTCCCCAGCACTGCCATTAGAGAGATTTCTCTTCTGAAAGAAATGCAGCACGGTAACATTGTTAGGTGTGTGTGCTTAGTTCGATCGAGTTTTGTATGCGGAGTGGGTTATGTTGAATGAACTGATTGGGGCAAGGGTGCATGTTTTGGGTTGCCGTTTTTGGAGATTATGTGGAATTAAGTTTTGCATACCATGGAAGCTTGCAATGCATGTGTCTGTATTCAAATTGCACGTTCATATGCACAGCATTGTGTCTCTGGGAAAAAACTGGATGTTGTAACTGAAGCATACTCATCCTACCTTGCTTTTTATGCTAACTTCCTTTCCTTCCCAATTGCGAACTGTGTTTTTGTCCTTTCTCCTGCTGATGTGTGGTTTGTTTGACCTACAGGTTGCAGGATGTAGTGCATAGTGAGAAGCGCTTGTATTTGGTATTTGAGTACCTGGACCTAGATTTGAAGAAGCACATGGACTCTTCTCCTGAATTCGCTAAGGACCCGAACATAGTCAAAGTTAGTGAGCAATTCTTAGAGACAGGGTTTGCTACTGTTTCTTCTCTCTTTTCCAACTATGCACTTGCAAATGTTATAGCACGCAAGTGATTGGAACTTTGTCTTCCTTCTACTCCCCAACAATTGACATTTCTTTTGTCTTAGTGGGGTGGGGGGTTAAAGCTCTTGGACACTTATTTGATTTTGTTTTTCCTACCCACTTTTCCAATCTAGTGATACCAGAGAATAATGGCATGGATTGTGGATGCCCTCTCATCCTGCTACATATTGTTAAACATCTATCATTCTTTCCTATTTGCAGACATTCCTGTATCAAATCCTCCGTGGCATTGCTTATTGCCATTCTCACAGGGTTCTTCATCGAGATTTGAAGCCACAGAATTTGCTTATTGATCGTCGTACCAATGCGCTGAAACTTGCAGATTTTGGCCTGGCCAGAGCTTTTGGTATCCCTGTCAGGACATTTACCCATGAGGTACTGATGAACTAGGTTTGCTTTGTGGTAGCTATGTCTGGAACCTGAGCAGTTGCAATTGTTCATTATAGTATCTCCTGTACCTTGTGGTACGATATCCACGTTCTCATTACCTGGTTATGTAAGGTATTAAGCTTCACTTAATGGTTCCGTGATGGTGTCTTGAAAGGACAAGGCAATATCTGCTGATTATGAATGTGTGTTAGATTTCCTAGCGTGCCCATTTTAATAACAAATCTCCCTTCATGTAAGCAACAATACCTAATAATAGGAAATAGGAGTGCCCTATTGCTAGCAGTGATGTGTGGCTAAAAGTTTTATTTTCCTGCTTTGATTGGCAGTTTATCTTCTTGTTTACTGATTGATTCTACCTTTCTGAAAATAGGTGGTGACTCTTTGGTACAGAGCCCCTGAGATCCTTCTTGGATCTCGACACTACTCTACACCAGTCGATGTTTGGTCTGTTGGATGTATATTTGCTGAAATGGTGAACCAGCGCCCATTGTTCCCTGGGGACTCTGAGATTGATGAGCTATTTAAGATTTTCAGGTCAAGTGCCTTCCCAATTTCCAGTTTGTTCTCTTAGCGGTTAGCCCTCATCGTATGCATTTCTCTTGTTTCTATTTGCTTAAGAATCTTCGATACATAGCATTAATAAGTTCTGCTGGTTTGTTTTTCGCTGTCTCATTTAGTTGTAGCCATCAGTAATGCTCCCTTTAACTAATTTTTGCATTGACATTTGACACCAATGATGCACTCCTTAAGCATGACCCTAGTTTTAAGTTAAATTGTCATTTTTGTTGGCTGTATGTGATTACATTGTGGTAGCTACTGCTTAATGTGCATTTTCTCCATCAACAATTCTTCTGTAGACATCTGACGTGATGATCCACCATTTGTCCGCTCAAAGACACTGAATGCTTACACTCATATTTCCCCTTATCTACAGAATCATGGGCACACCAAATGAAGACACCTGGCCGGGAGTAACATCTTTGCCTGACTTCAAGTCTACCTTCCCCAAGTGGCCTTCAAAGGTTTCCTTGCTTCCTTCTTACTGATGCCTATCCAAGTTTACAAACTCCAAAATGTTTCCTAAAGTTGGCAAACAAATGATTTTCTTTCCAGGACTTGGCTAATGTGGTTCCGACTCTCGATTCAGCTGGTCTTGACCTTTTACGTGTAAGTTAAAGTTCCATCTCGCTCTCTCGTGCTCCGAAACCCCAGGGATTGGCAGTAACATGTGTAATTTGAGTTGTTGATGATTATCATATTGGTTGTTTCGTTGTTGTGGATACAGAAAATGCTGTGCTTGGATCCTGTCAAGAGAATTACAGCCAGGACTGCCATAGAACATGAGTACTTCAAGGACATCGGTTTCGTTCCTTAAAGAGGTAGGCCAAAGAGGAAGAAAAGGTCACTAACTCCCATCTCTGTGCCCTACAAAAAAAGAATTGTATATGGTTTGTGTAGTAGTAAGTCGGGTCTACCCAATGTGGGGTTTTTTGGAAGTGTGAGAAGAAAGAACTGTTTCTCTTGAGAGAGTCCATGGAGAAAGGGAAAAAGAAAACATCATAATGGTGATGATGATGTTTGTTTGTTTGTTTGTTTTGTTTGAATTTGATTCCTTAGCTGAAATTATTAGCTTGGAGTTCGCTTTTTTTACCAAGGGCTTGGAGAATATTGTTGTTTTGGTTGGTTGTTTGTTCCCCTGAGCTTTGATTGTAAACAGTCTTGTTGAGAAAGAAAAATTATGGTTCGGTTTCCCTCCTTGGGTTCAGCCGGTTATTTTGTTGACTGGTTTGTTTCCCCTGAGTCTAATCAATTAGTTGCTTCAGCCTTTGACATATCAACAGGTAGCTGCTGCTGGGTTGTTGCTGTAGTTTCTTGACATGCATAGAAGCTATAGAAAAGGGCTCTCGATTCAAAGATAGTTCTTGTCTGCATACCGACTTAAAGCTGTAACAGAGTGTGTGTGTTCCCACAACTCAAGCAGGCTCCACAGAGCTTCAATCTCTGAACAATGAACATCTTCCTGTGACTGTGATGCCAAGCTAATTAAGTAAGAGCTATATCTCGTCGGCCAAAAGCATACTATTCGCAATCTGATAATAATGCTTAGTGGGTAACTATTCTGTACTCGTTGTGCCGGAACTAAATTCCCACTCTGTCGCCGTCGTCGGAAGAGAAAACAGAGGCTAGCTACTGAATGTTTGATTGAGTTGCGTTCGTAGGGAGACGGAATGCCGGAAATCAGTTACCTTTCTCTCTCTAAGTTTTCTCTAATCGACTCTACCCTTTGCTCGATTCCTCTTCATTTGCCTTTCCTCAGCCAGCAGCAGTGAGGTCTGCTTGTTTTCCTGTTTTTTTTTTTTTTCCGCCCTCTGTTTCCCGCCCTCTGTTTCCGGTAGAGATGGTCCAGGTCGGCCCCGGGTCAATATATCGTAGAAAGTCAATATATCATCAAAATATCACGAAATATCGTCAAATATCGTATATCGTCAATTTCACTTTCTCGTCAATTTCTCGCGTTTCGATTTTGGTTTTGAGGACCCGAAACGTATTGCGTTTCGCCGTTTCGGGCACCCGTATTTCCCATTTTTCGCGCTAGTTTCCGCTGCTCCGTGGCTCTTCCTCCTGCTGCAGTTGGCGGAGGGTGATCGTGGTGTTGGTTGCCGGTTAAGAGATTTTCTTCTTCCTCCCAGACAGCCGCCGGAGCTCCCCTGCCTTGGCTTCCTTCCCCAGCCATAAATTTCCGGAGTATCTGCTATTTCCCTTATTGCCTCTCGGAGTGAGGGAGATTTGAAGAAAATTCCTTCCCCGGCCAATTCTAATTCTTTGATCCGATGTTGAATAATAGTGGGCAATCGATTTACCTAGTCGCCGAAGCTAATTCCTCCGTGTCCGGCATCACTGAAAACAGAGGCTCCCCTGTTTTAACAGTTTTGTGCTCACGATCCGAGGAATAATAGTGGGTGTGGGTTACCGGCCGACGTCCGCCACAGTTGCTGGGTTTCTTCGAATTACAGAAACAGGGTATAGTTATGTGGAACTAATTAGCTAGTTGCTGTCTTGGTTGCAGGCAAACAAAAACTAAGTAATAAGATGGAATGCTTTTGTACAATGGCAACATGTGTCGCAAACAAAGTGGCGCATGCATTTTGATGCCTCGCAGAATGGAACAGACAGGAGACTTGGTTTGATTCGGTAGACAGACCGTTTAAATTTATTGCAGATAAATTAAGACTGGACCTGGACGGTGTAATACCAAATATAAATTAATACAATCTCCATACTCTTCTCTTCTATCTCTATGTGTAAGAAAACATTTTTCAGTCTTGAATTGGTTATATATATATATATATATATATATATAAAAGAGTGCAGAAGCTATCAATTAACTACTCCCCATTTGTTTGGAAGATAGTGGTTGGTCTTGGTCAGTTAGTCGATAGAGGAATTGCTGTAGAAAATTGACAGATGAAATTAAAGAACTGTAAGTTACTAAAAAATAATGATTAATATAGCTAATAAATAAATGTGTTTGTTTGGATGGATGGATGGAGACATAAACCAACAGATGTGCCCAACGATGTAAATATGGGTATTATTATTATTATTATTATTATTATTATGAATGAGCCCAGCCTGCCTGCCTGCCTGCCTCTACTGATTATTTTTCTGCCATGAAAGAAAGAATCATAATCGTTTTCATTTCACCACACACAAAAAATGCTAATCATTCACCTCTCTCTCCCCCATATGGCATTGCTTAGCTTCATCAGAGTATAATGTGAGTCAGTCAAGAATAATTTGACTGTAAAAATGGGTAAGAGATAGACTTAGTATCATATGTCTTTTTGAAGGAAAAAAAAATTAACAATTTTATTTTAGCAAGAAAATTTAGGTGCTAATTCCAAACTAAACAGCGTGACATAAAACTAAGTAATGAAGGACCCGAGAAAAAAATGAACTCTAATAGAGTATGAACTAGATTATTAAAATTTAATCAGAGAAGAACTCAAGTAGGCAAACGTTACCATGTAGATATGCCCGACCCGTTATAATCAATTAATTCCATATAATATTGGGCAAGTAGTAGTTATAAATTTGTACTTCTTTCTTGCTCAATTAGAAAATTTCAAAGGTCCATAAAATAAAATAAAAAATTCAAAGATCAGCTATATATATATAATACATAATACATGGTAACCATTAATGGGTCAGAGGTGAGCTCACAAGTCACAAAGCAAGATGTTTATTTGAACACACTTGTAATGAGATGTGCCTGTCGATCTAAAGGTGTCACTGATTTGTAATAATTTAGCTTAACAAATTGTTTTTACATTGTTTTCTACAATTGCTTTACTTGAGTGCCGACTGTCTTGATAACATCTAAGTTTAAAATAATTTCAAAATTAAACTACCGGTTTGTGCAATTAGTCAATGTGTTTATTCAGCATTGAAAATAACATTTTTCTTGTTGCCTTCATAGTATTCTTGTTACCAAGCACAAGGACATACAAACGTTAAATATATATAAAAACGTAACCAAACACAAAAAATCAAATTCTAATTAACTTAGAGTAGCAGGATATATAAAAAAAAAAAAATCGTCTTCATCACTAAATAAATATTATGAAACGTAGGTAAAACTGCACCATCCAAAGACAGAATTGTCGACCGGGGACCAAAGACAGCTAACTTAGCTACGAACCCTTCCTTCTTCATGTACATTGATTAAATTCTGATGTGCTCTTTCTCCTTAATACATGTACATATTGAAGTCCCATCAGTATTATGTTAACTACCCTCCATACACTTAATTTCTTGTCTTGAAATCCTTCACATACATCATATTCGCTAGCTTCGAAATTCAAATTTATAGATGCATTAGAATGGTGGGGGATTAAGATTGAATTTGTGTATGTGAGTGATAATTCATAATTGATAGATCGTTGTCTCGATCTTGCCAGCTTTAATTAATCATAATAATCTAATAAACGTGTAGAAAACAATATCGGATGGATGAATCATTGTCCTACGGAAAATGAAGTGTAGTTCTAGCAATGAAGCATAGGTTCAATCGAAATGTTTATTTACATGTACATAACTAAATTCTTGATTCTTAGAGAAATTAAACTGCATAAGGATGAACTGAAACTAGCTTCTTGTTGCATGTAAAATATCAATAGGCATTGGATAGCATTTGGGAACAACCTTCTTCCACACTACGGAGAGCAATGGAACAAGAAATAACATTGAAATCTCACACACTCAACCAATGAAAATTTTCGAGTGATCCAAAAGGGATTCCTTGTCCCATCAAATATTGAATGAGATCATTAGAGTTTTTTGGGCCCTCTCCCTCTCCTAGTCTCCTTAAATGTGTGTGTGTTTTATTTCCATATACACTTTATCTTGTGGAATTAACATTATTCATCATATCATACCTAATTTTATTGTATATGTTGTGGACTTTTATCATTGAGAATACTGATAAGTCCATGTCATTATGTGAGGTTGTGCTTTTGAGATTTCGCATGAAATTTTGACCAATTTGCGATGTCTTCGTCGCTCACTCTCTTCGAACAGGACATGTGGATTGACCAGGTTCTTCTTCGGCTAATGATACCTTGATCCCGAAGCCTGTGAAATGATTCAACTAACATGAAGCTCTATGCGAGTATGATTCATGTTGGGTAAAAGATATAAGACCCAACAGTCTAATGAAAGACTTATTTTATCTGTAAATTGGTCCAAAATCTTGAAAAATATTAGATAGGTAGATAGATGTTCAATGTGTTTCTATAAGGAATTCTATAGCACAAAATTGAGTATAGGTTCATGAAATTTATAGAGGTGTAGTGTATATGCTAACTTTAGGAACACCTCTGGCCAAACCCCAACCTAATTGTCTTTCCCTCCCCATAACATAAATACCCTTTCATCATCCCCTACCCATAAAGTTGAGCTGTTTAGTTGGCTGTAGGGCCGATTAGTGGTTAAGGTAAGGCTCCTTATTATAGTAGAATAGGTTCACTCAAACTCAGAGGTTTAGGTTAACTAATCCAAATAGAAGTCAAAAATATATAATTATTTTTCTTCACTTCACTTCAATTATTTGGTTGTTTTTATTTGTTGAGGAAACACATGGAACCACATAAGCAACTAAGTTGTCCAACGAGGAGGAAAGGAAAATAAGTAAAATATAAATTGTAACAAAACTAAATAATTAAAGGGTTCCCTGCATTCACAATGCAGCCTTATATTAGTTTAGTTCAATTTTGACACAAATTAGACCATACTGCCTCTGGGATAGAAACAATCATGCAATGTTTCTATAAGTAAAAAGATGTCCTAATTTCATAATGTAATAATCCAAAAGTAAATTGTACACCACAAAAACAATATCTTTCTTGTATTCCTCTCCCACACAAAACAAAACAAAACAAAACAAAACAAAACAAAGATAACTAAGTCGTATAAGAGTATATGCACCATCAGTAGAACTCTCATCCATAAGAGTATATGCTTAACCACTGCATTTGTAAATGTCGCAAGTTTCTACAATCACATTTTAATATGTCGAAATAAAATGTCGGCGATATATGTACCAACACTTTGTGTAAATGTCGCAAGCTTCTATAGTCACATTTTTATATGTCGAAATAAAATGTCTGAAGATTTATGTACCAACACATTTTGTAAATGTCGCAGGGTTCTATAGTCACATTTTCATATGTCGAAATAAAATGTCGAAAGATATATGTACCGACACTTGTTAGTAAATGTCGCAAGGTTCTATAGTCACATTTTCATATGTCAAAATAAAATGTCGGAAGATATATGTACCGACATTTTTTGTAGATGTCGTAAGGTTCTATAGTCACATTTTCATATGCCGAAATAAATGTCGCACAATGTAGGTACCAACATTTTCTGTAGATGTCGTAATAACTTTAAGTGACAAAATAAAAAACGATATTTGGATTCAATTAGCCGTCATTTTTAATAATTGTCGGCGCAAAACTACACCGACATTTTGACATCTTTAAGCAACGTTTGAAAATGATGCCATATACATTTTTTGTAGTGACCCTACTACGAATCCCCCGCCAAGTAATCACTCGATAGTGATTCACCGTGATGGATCGTTATTTAGCGACTCCCAGTCGGCGTCATATGGTGTTGTTGTCGTTAACCACCATGGTCAAGTGTGTGATGGGAGAGCTGAAAATCTTCTTTGTTCCACCCCGATTGAAGCGGAAGCAAAAGCTCTCTTGGAAGGAATTAAATTAACACAAGAATATGGATCGGTATGTACATTGCAAACTGTCTGTCAAATGCTGATGAAGGCCCTGAATCATAATCAGTCTCGATGGCCCTCGAGATGTGCAACCTGGATTAGAACAATGGTCAATATCCTTAGGACTAACCCTGCAATTTCGATGAAAGAGGTTTCGAGGGCGTTGAACGTCAAAACTGATTGGATTACATGATCAAAAGCTAGATCTATTCTACTAGATGACTGGATTAATATTTTTAATCTAATTTCTGATCTCCTTTAAAATTGTAATCACTTTTTAGCATGTGTCTTTCATATGGTGAAATAAAAGTTGGTATTATTTGTAAAAAAGAAAAAGTATCATCCATACAATAACAATAGTTCATGATCACAGAATAAAGCACAAGACATCCGTCCCTCGATAAAATGTCACTCATGATTTGATGACTTGAAGCTAAGCATGGAAAGAGCTACTCTTTAATTCCCCCTAGCCTAATTATTCACAATGTAGTATGAACTATGAAGTTTTAGCAGTGATGACCGACCCATGCTAATTAAGCACCCATCATTTTTACTTTAACCCCAATTATGCCGCTTCTAGGCATGCTTTTACCCCTTCAATCAATCACCACCATCTGCACCTTCTATGAGACAAAATAAAAAACATTAATTAATCATAGAAAATGAAATTTCATGATAATTTCAAATTTAATTACAGAGTTTATCGGGCCTCCATATAGCGTTCATCATTCCACTTCGCCTCGCGTAAGTATAATAGGGTTGTCCATCTTGTGGCGAAACAAGCCCTCTCATCGTTGGATCATTGGTTGGTCGACCAACAGCTCTTCCTTAATTCTACTTTGTACATTTGACTTGCAAAGGTCCTCTTATTATGTCGTATCTGTTGTATTCCCTCTTGGAATATTTTTGACAAAAAAAAGCAAACTTAATTACGATTCTTAGAGCAGGACCATAGCTAGTCAAAGCTGCTATATTTTAGTGCTCTGAATAATTGTCATTTCCCCTACGGATTTGAGTATGAAAGGCCGACCCTAGCGAATAGTCCACGCGGGCTACGCGGCTTAATTCCGGTCACTCCCTAAGAAATAGGCACTAATAATAGATGGGCTCTTTGCTCCTGGTAGACTGATTGGTGTTCATTAGTCAAGTCAGTTTGCTTCTTTCTTTTACTGACGTAATTGATTTGCCCTTCCTTCCTTCCGATTCCGCTACTTCGTTCGCAAGGACAATGCTAACTCTAAAGAGAAAGAATGCCTCTTATTCAAGGCGATGTACCTTAAAGAGTGTGGTGTCGCTCTACAACGTTGTTATGGCTATAGTGGGGAACCTTGGGTAAGAAAGAACTTTTCTCGGTTAGTGTGTCCCTAAGTAGAAGTGGTTTACCACGCATTTTCTTGGTTACTATTAATTTCCGTCGTCTTCTCATTACAATAGCAATTGGTTCTATTAATTGTAATACTTGTTTCGTGATTAGACATTTTTTTTAATGGGAGTGAATCATGATCATACAATTGAAAATGATACTATCTACTAGTATTATGTATTGGTGACTTTAGATACAACATATTGCCTAAATACATGTCAACTATGAAAAGAATCACACCATTTAGGAAAGAAGCCTGCAAATTAACTCGAACTAGATTAGTGCCACCATCAGAGTTTTTGCTAATGTACGATGAGTTCAAAGAGCAAGATCTCTGTTTTTCTACCAAACCAAAATCATAATTTGGCCTTGCCCTCCTTCGTTCATGGTTGGCTGTCGGACCATCCAAACTGCTAACTCCGCTCCGAGACAAAAACGCTACGACACAACCAACCGCATCATTTTCCATTGTAAAAAGGAAAGTTTATAATTTAGGAATAGAAAGGAAAATCGATTATTGTTTCTTCAAACCTTTTAGGCAGCCATTGGCTTTGATGTCTTTGACAGTTTGACTCATCTACCTCTTGTTCTTCTACTGCGACTCTATCTCTGCACAATAATGGTCCACAAGGAAAGCAGAAGAAGCTTTCGCAGCCAAACCAGGAGGACCATAGTCCAGTGATCCATCCAGATTCCAGCCAAGCCAGCTTATAATTAAACACCAATTTCTTTTCTTTCCCCCCCCCCTATTTTAAATACTCTGTTTATTTCCATCTCAAGCTTTTCTTTTCCATGTTTGCTTTTAGATCTCACCCTCCCTCTTCTAACTCTCACACGCAGATTAATTGGTAGCAGCAGCCACCCTAGCCTCTCTCTCTCTCTCTCGATTGCTTTCTCTCCTTTCCACAGTGCTTTCCCTTTTTGTTCTATTTTTTTTTTTTTTGCTCTCGCGACTCGCCCCTCACTGCAAAAGCAAGCAAAGCCCACCTTCAAGTTCCTGATCTTTCAAGCTAGGTACTTTTTTGTTCCTCTTATACCTTGTTCATTGGTAGGCGATTGCAATCTGCTTCGTTGGACATCTGGGTGCTCTGTTTTGGCCTTCGATCTATTCCTGGGGTTTGGTTCAAGCTGTGGTTTTTGCTGTCAAGATCTGATTTTTATAAGGCTGAATTTGTTAACTTCTATGATTTGGTTGCTTGGTTGTGTCATTCTGTGATGATCAGTTGTTTGTTCCTGCCTTCCTTTTGATTCAAACTGCATTTTTTTTCTTCATGGGCAGCTGACTTTGATGGACTGATTTCCTTTACTTTATAGATAGTGGTCCTTGAAATGAACTTCTTTGTTCTTCATGGGGAGATTTTTTTCCCCAAGCTTTTTTGGCTTCTATGGAATTCTAACCTTCTCTTTGTTTTTATTTTGTTTGCTGAGGGAC
The DNA here is from genome assembly GCA_946122785.1 of Linum tenue. NCBI lineage: Eukaryota > Viridiplantae > Streptophyta > Magnoliopsida > Malpighiales > Linaceae > Linum > Linum tenue. The sequence goes on along the minus strand of CAMGYJ010000002.1, from coordinate 636,484 downwards.
GTTTTTCACTTTGCTATTTGCTTGATCAAGGTTAAACATACAGCAGTCCCTTTGCTTCAACCTGATTCCGTGTTGGGAGATGAGTGAATTTGGTTTCCCTTGTTGAACTTTACTGTGTTGCTTTTGTTTCTCCTCAAACCTCTTTTTTGACTTGAATAGTTTAGCTCCACTGAGGTAGTACCCTAGGAAAATTAAATCAATCTCCCCTACTGTTGAATTTTTAGCCTCTCTGGTTGCCAAGATCTCACCTTTATGTCAATTTGTTTGTGCTAATTGCAACTTAATTTGGTTGGGCTACCACTTCAATCCATGGTTAAACTATCTTACCTCCTCCATAGATTCAACGCATTCTTTCTTCATCAGATTGCATGTATTAAAATTAATCTCTTTGCATCTTTTTCAGTTTAATAATGTTCAGCTGAAATATACCTTTGTGGGCATCTGGGACTTACTCAGCTATGTTCAAACAGGTTCAATTGTGGGCATTAGAAGAAGAATCAGGCAGAAAAATACCTTTGGGCTTCTGCAGAAAGATATGATTTCTGGTACTAGATGCTTTGCCGCGAATTCATCACCTCTGATGTGATTTTGAAAGAGTTAGATAGTTCTCCATGGCCTCCAGAACAGGTAGTAAAGGTTTCTCAAAAGAGGTTCATAAGTTGCGGCTAGATGATCTCAAGCTCCCTTCTCCAGTCGAGATGAACATTCATGGCCAGGTGCCAAGGCCATTAGGAAACACGCCTAAGTTTCCAAACTCCAACAGAAAGGTGTTGACTGCTGACTCCTTAATCAGCAAATTGGAGTCCACTTCGATATCATTGGCTAGTGTTGAAGAGCAAGGGTCAGGAGGAGTAGATTCCTCATCCGTCAATGATACGAGAGGGTCCCAAGAGACATCTGTTAAGAACAGTTCGGTTTCAGGAAAAGTCAGTGATGGAGCTAGCAGTCTTGGGAAGACTAGTGGGAGCACGAAAATTGAGTATGTGGAAAGTGGGAAGAGCAGCATGTGCAGAGGCAGCACGAGCAGTGACATCAGCGATGAGAGTACCTGTAGCAGCTTTAGTAGCAGCATCAGTAAGCCTCATAAGGCAAATGATTTAAGATGGGAAGCCATCCAGGCTGTTAGGATGAGGGATGGGGCTTTGGGTTTGAATCACTTTAGATTGCTGAAGAGGTTAGGCTGTGGCGATATTGGAAGTGTGTATTTGTCTGAGTTGAGTGGGACCAAGTGTTATTTTGCCATGAAGGTGATGGACAAGGGCTCCCTTGCAAGTCGTAAGAAGCTGCTTAGAGCTCAGACAGAGAGAGAGATACTACAATCTCTTGACCATCCATTCCTTCCTTCACTTTATACCCACTTTGAGACGGAGAAGTTTTCTTGTTTGGTTATGGAGTTCTGCCCTGGTGGTGACTTGCACACCCTCAGGCAGAGGCAGCCAGGGAAGCATTTCACCGAGCAGGCAGTAAAGTAAGAAAATTTGATATCTGACCTGCTGTCGATTTGTTTCATTTAATCTCTAGTACATGGTGTTTTTGTTTCGACTGGATGAACATGATTTGTCTGCCACTCACCATTTCAAGCCTGCTAGCACCTAGAATCCTGTTGTTCAAAGGATACCAAGTTTCCTAAGCTTGCTCCATTGTTTCATGGAAATTTTGGTTCATTCCTTGATTGCACTGACAAGAGTTTTCAGCAGAAAGCTCTGTTATGAAATGAGTTCTGCCTTTATGGGTACTCAAGTTGTAACGTTGATTATCAGAAGATGGCATTCTTCTAGCTCTTGAGTAATGAGTTTGAGTAATTAGCTGTTGAAGTTTTTGACTTTCAAGTTTTCGAAATTGTTCTGGACTTTGTTTCAGGGTATCATTAGATGCTGTTTCTGCCTCCAGCATTCTTAGAATTCTAGTTTGTGTTATTATTGATTTTCTCACCTGCCAAATTGTAATCTTTCATCTAATGCGTCCTCAAATTCTTCAGGTTCTACGTGGCAGAGGTCTTATTAGCATTGGAGTATCTCCACATGCTGGGAATCATCTACCGCGATCTCAAGCCCGAGAATGTATTGGTGAGAGATGATGGACACATAATGCTCTCCGACTTCGACCTCTCCCTCCGTTGCGCTGTAAGCCCAACTCTCGTCAAAGGCACGCCTCTCGAGGGAGCCGACCCACTACGAAAGAACCCTGTCTACTGTGTCCAGCCAGCGTGCATTCAGCCGCCATCCTGCATCCAACCTTGTGTGGGGCCTACGACATGCTTCTCGCCTCGCCTCTTCTCCAGTAAGTCGAAAAAGGAGAGGAAACAGAAAAACGATCTCGGAAACCAGGTCAGCCCCTTACCTGAATTGATTGCGGAGCCTACTGAGGCGAGGTCAATGTCGTTCGTCGGAACCCACGAGTATTTAGCTCCCGAGATCATCAAGGGGGAAGGCCATGGAAGTGCTGTCGACTGGTGGACTTATGGTATCTTTCTCTACGAGCTCCTTTTTGGTAAGACGCCATTCAAGGGGTCTGGAAACCGAGCTACATTGTTCAATGTAGTGGGTCAGCCTCTCCGGTTTCCTGAAGCCCCAGTAGTCAGCTTTGCAGCAAGGGACCTCATAAGGGGACTGCTGGTGAAGGAGCCACAGCACAGGTTGGCGTATAAGAGGGGTGCTACTGAGATAAAGCAGCATCCTTTCTTCGAAGGGGTGAACTGGGCATTGATACGATGTGCCACACCACCTGAGATACCCAGGCCGGTTGAGTTGGAACGGATTCCTGGGCCGGCACCATTGGCAGGATCTACGAGCGAAAAGGCAGCGATGGTAGCAGCAGCAGGAGCAGGTGGTGGTCAGAAGGGTGGTGGTGGTGATAACTATCTGGAGTTTGACTTCTTCTGAAAGGGTTCTAAGTACATGTATGGTTGATGATGATGATGTTGATTGTAAGGATGGAAAGATTGTATCTTTTTTTTTATGGGTAGGGGGAAGAATTTGTTGTTGTGATGAACATTTGTCAGCAATTGAGAGACAGTAATTGTTTTTTGTTTGTCTTGCTACCCCCTCACCTGTTCTCTCCTCTCTCTCATCCTTCCTTATGTTTTTGTTCCTGAATGACAGTTGATGGTAAGGAAAAATGTATGGCTGCTTTGATGCTGTAGCTGGTATCTGCAATCCTGAACGAATTCCAACTCCAAGTCTGTAACTTTGATAGTTTGGTTGGAGTTGTTGCCACGTATGGTGACTGCAAACTAACTAGATTGTCTGCTTGTGATGGCAGACTGGCAGTCGGTAGCCAATCAGTCCATTCCACAACGAACATTTGCGGTGAGCGTGGATCGAACATGCGACCTTCAGATCTTCAGTCTGACGCTATCCCCGCTTGATATTAAAAGTTATTGAGTTTAAGATACTTACCAATTACCATGTAGAAGACACTGTCACGTTCACCTTGCAACCAAACTGATATAATACGGGTATAGTGAAAATGAGTCAAATTGGTCACAAGCGGAACAATGTTCGATTGTAGAAACCTCATTTACTAGTTTAATCTACGCATTTGTTGAGCTCGTTAGTCAGCTTAAGCGGTAGGCCGTTGAGCTCATGACTTGGCTAGACTAACGGTTTATTGTCGAATCGGCCTATAGCTTATGTGTTGGGTTAATGATAGTTCATACATTCATTAATTTACATGTTTCATTATGTATGATGTTTAAGTCCTTAAGTACTGTCGTACAAGAGCTTAGTCTACTAGTAATATCCATAGTCTTCAACCCAGAGGTCCCAAGTTCAAATCTATTATGTAACACATAGCACTATAAGCACAAACCTAAATCACCCTTATTTAAAAAAAAAAAAAACATTGAGTATTGAACCAAATATGTCACTTGTATAATTTGAAGAGAAATTATTTGCTATAGATTTCTTAGGGTATGTAATACAAATATTAGGGTATGTAATTTATAAATTATTTTATATTTTAATTTAGGGGATCAATTATTTAGAGTCATAAATTAGATGAGTTCCAACCGAGACTGAAGTCGAGTAAAGTTTGTGAGCTCATAATGAGTCAAAATTAAGGTAAGGGGTTTAGTAAACAAATTAAGCTTGAACTCTAACTCATTTTATAACAAGCTACATCAATACAATATTTATTTGTGAGAGAATGTAGTTGAAGCATACAAGATTTCACTACAACAAATATAGCCTTTTGTGACCATTTTCATTTAACTTTTTTTTTTGGTCGGCGAAAATTAATTATTTATGACCAATTATATTTTGGTAATAAAATATTTGATGAATTGGTTACTAACTAGAAAAAGAGTTTTTATAACCAAATTAAAATTTATACGACCAAAAAAATTAGTAGCCGAATGTTCAATTCTTTTTCTAACCAAAACAATTTGTTTATCATCCTTAATACTATTTAAAGTAACTAGTATTTTTGGTCGCATAAACATATTAAAATGGTCACTTATAAGAAAAGAATTTTTATGACCAAAACAAACTTTACAGAACTAAAAATATTGGTCATAAAATAATAAAATATTTTTCCTGACCAAATATAATTGGTCATATTTTCTCCCACCGTACTGTTTCTTTTAATGGAACCCATCTCCTTCTTTTTGGTATAAAAGCCCATTCGCATTTTATTCACTGTGTTTGGGAAACCCATCGCGACATCACCTCAAACCATCTCTTTCTGTTCTCTCTTCGACGACTGAAGTACCGACATCGCCTGCAAGAGTTGTGAAATTCAAATCTGAGTTGAGTAACGCCATCGCATTCACTCCAGGAGGACATCGCCTGCAAGTTAGTAACGCAATCGTTCCAAAAACTTAATTTTCTCTTCGATTTGTACCGCAGTTGAAATTCAAATATGAGCGACGAATCGTATCTCCTCCTGCTTTTAAAACTCAATCAAATCCGAGCAAAGACTCTAATTCCTCTCTTTATGCTTCTGATTAGAGTTCAGATCTCTGTTTCCGGCAAGCGGCTTGAATCGCATCTACTTTTGGTTGATTATACTTCAGATTCGGTGATTACTTTGGTGTATCGTCTTCGTCTGTATGTTTCTACTTTTCCTGGATCGTTACGGCGAGTCATTATTGATATGGTCGTATTGGTATTTATGTATGTATCCTCTGTAATTGGGTGTCTGGTTGTTATAAACACTCGGCCTTTCTGGTGTTGTAAACACTCGGCGAGTCAAAATTGGAGGCCATGAGGTCAATTTCGGAGGTCTTGAATCTATTGATTAGTGAGTTATGGAGGGGCGATGTAACTGTGATGTTTGACCAAAAGATGTTAAAATTGAAGAGCGAGGGAGAGAGATTTAATGCCTGATAGAATCTATTGATTAGTGGTTTTGCAGTTAGGTTGGGCAGTTTGGTCATTAGTGTTGGGGGTTAGTTTTTTCATCAAGTCAGAATGCAAACTTTTGTGTAAAATAATCAGTTTGTTGTTTGTAGCAAGGTAGAAAGTACGAAGTTTTGTTGTTGCTTGTAGGCAGAAAGGGTGTGTAATTGCTGAAAGACAGGTTCATGGAGTGTATTCTCCCCAAATTGCTGAAAGACAGGTTCATGGAGTGTATTCCCCCCCCAAATTCTTGATGGAATGAAAGCTTTTCATTAGAGGAAAAATGTGTCCAATACTTTCTATGTTTTTATCCCTGGTAGATGTTCAATTAAAAATTGATTTATGTCTCCAGTTGTTCTAAACTATGAATGATGTGCATACTTGTTTTCTATGATCAGGAAGGATAGTATTCTGAACTCATGGTTGTGGTCAACTGAGGTTACCAATTTTGATAATTTTCTGTAACAGATTTCTGAATGGGACCAGGAGGGAAACGTACGGTTGAGTATCCCCGTCAAAGTCTAACACCCAGAGCTGGACAGAAACATGCATCTGAGTATGCTAATTCATATGCTAGGCAGTACAAGAGAAACAAGACAGGACATAATTCTAGGAAAGGTATGATTTGAAAGAGATTTTGTGACTGTAAGATTGAACTTGGTTTGTTTGCTTGTTTTATCTTCCAAATCGATAACAGAAGCTCTTTTAGAGAAGAATGGTACTAACAATTGTTTGCTAAGGTCGACCAGTTAATGGTGTCCAATCTGCCAAACTTTCAAGTGAGCTTGGTTTGATAAGTCGAGAATACATGGATGAGATCCCTATCCGCTGGACTAAGGATTTCAAGAAGAACCATCTGCGTTCAGCTTATGACAGACTAAATGTATGCTTAATTTATTTATAGTGATTGCATTTTATTATTAGGAGCTGGTATAGTTTGTTTATGATTGTTTTCTTTTACCATGAACACATTGTTGATTAATATATTACTGGTGATAGATGCATTTGCAAGTTGAAGATATCAGCGAAGAGGCTGTCCAAGATTATATCGATGGGTTATTGCAAATCCAAGTCAAGCAGCAACGTTCCAAGCTGAAAAAGATATTCCTTGAGTGCAGGGATGCAGTGGAAGCTAGAACAATGAAGCCTCCTGGAATAAGCCAAAAGAACTGGGACGATTTGATTGACTATTGGCTCTGTGACAAAGCTAAGGTATTGACATCGATGAATTCGAGTTTGTTTATTTTTCAAAATAGAATATGCAGAAAGTTGCCAGGCTTAAGTTGATGGTTGTGTTTGATTTAAGGGTTGTCAGGCTTAAAATGTAAATACATCAAGAGATTCATTAACAGCAAAAGGTTTGTTATGAGTAGAAGCCACAGGTGCATGAACTTTGACTCCTCTCCTGGGTATTCATGGCAACTAGAGAAATAATGAAAAAGTTGAGAGCTTTCCCCCAAATCATTAGCACTGGAGGGGTTTGATTTAGGGGTTGCCAGACATTTTTCAAGTAGATGGATAGAGAGGTTAAAAGTGGGGCAGTACTTGTTGGTGTTTTTGTTTTTTTCTGCATTCTTATTATGACAGCTTGAAAGTTGAGATCCTGTACATTGATTGATCTGTGTTCGCCCAGAAAATTTCATTACTAATTTTGTTACTTCTTTCATTTGAAGCGTGTTGCTGTTGCCAACACACAGAACCGACAGCGTGTAAAGGTCTCCCATCGCCAAGGGTGTAAAGCTTTTGTTGTCTTAAGAAATGAAATTGTAAGATATATTCTCTGTTGTATCAGTTTGCACAGCAGAATCATTAATGGGATTTTTGTTCTGCAATCCTAAGTAGCATATCCTTTTTTCTTGTATGGTTGCAGAAGGAAGCGAATAATGGAGAAGAATGTCCCATAGCACCTTCTGAAGTGGTCGATTCTGAAGAAGTACAAGACAATGTCGACATTGCACCTTCGACTCGCTCAATCCTTCGCCTGCGAGATCGCCGCCGCCGCTCATCCTTCGTCCGCGATATTGCCGGCGCCGCCGCTCACTCTCCTTCGTGCTCGGGATCGCCTTCGACTCTTCCAAGGCGCTGTGGAGGAGGAACCACAACGCGTCAAGACCGGCCGCGACGACGATGTTCAGAATTACAAGTCAATTTCTCATTTTTTAGTAGCTTCGTCGTTTTGAACTACATTGAAAGGAACTGTTCAATTTTCTCATTGCTCGTTTCTGGTGTGGTTTTCCTGGAGGTGACGGGAGGAACAAGGGGATTGGGTTCGAGATTTGTAGGCAGTTGGCTTCTAATGGCGTTCTGGTTGTTTTAACAGCTAGAGATGAAAGCAGGTTGATTTAACTGCACTTACAAAGTACTACTCAGAGGTTCTCCCTCCTAGCAATACTCCAGGTGTATGCATCCTGGACATGTGTAGCAGTTGGGTAAGAAACTCTTATCCCTATAACATTCCACACCCTGATTTATGTGCTCTGCACATTTTAACAGAATATTGGTCATAATTTTGTGTTTAGGTCAGCCATTACCCATAAGGATACAAGCAAGATCGTATAGTTGGGATGTGAATGAATGAAGAAGAGCTCAAGTGGAATCCTGTAAGATTCTACTCTTTCTTTTCAGTGTGTGTTTGGTTTCTTCTATTTACTACAAAGGATCCAAACACGTTAATTTTTGCTACCATGATGTTCAAAGCTGTGATGTATGTTTTCTATCCATCAAGAGTCTTTAGATGGATAGAAAACTGTGAATGGACTGATCTGTGAACTCCATTATCGGCAAGGTTAGTAGTTGTAGCATTCCATGGATCGCAGTTCATTCTCATTTCCGGATCAGCTGAGATTAAGCTCGGTTTAAATCGAGTTTGCTTTTGTTGACTGGTTTGTTTCCCCTGAGCCTACTCAATTAGTTGTTTCAGCCTTTGACTTATCAACAGGTAGCTGTTGTTAGGTTGTTGCTGTAGTTTCTTGAGATGCCACTTGGTAGTCAACAGTTGATGGTTAGGATCATCATACAGTTTTGATCTGTTGTTGAGAACCAAGAATCTTGTTTTATTCACTCAATTTGTACTGTGGTGCAGGTATTTCGAACAGGGGCAGAAGAATTTAAAGGAGTTGGGTGATCATGTCAACTGCAGCAGTTAGGAACCTCTCAAGCCGAAGTGATTTCTTTGGCAGATTGGAGTTTCTCATTTTTTCTATTTTTGTATTTTTTTAATGAATTAGTACTGCTATGAACTAATGTAAGTTGGTATTTGGTTGGAAATATAATGTGACCATTATGGGCTAAATTGGTTGCATTACGATTATGCTATCATAACCAAATTAGTAGCCTTTCTCAACTAATATATATAACCAAATTTGAAGTCATATTTAGAACATTTTATAACCAAAAAATGGTCACATTTATAACGTATGGTTACCATAAAACATGGTTGGAAATAATATTTATGACCAATGTAAATAGATTGGTTACATTATATACTTTTTACAACCAAAATTACTCTTCATATTTGGATTATATAGTGACCATTAAATATTGGTAAGGATAAGAGTTTCATAACCAAAAATTTTGGTTACTTAATGATAATTACATTAGCTATGAAGAATAGTTTTGTAACCAAAATTTTTTGTTTTAAATAATTGCTTTTGTGACTTAATCATTTGGTTGGTAAATGATATATGAATTGGTTGGTTTTCACGTTATTTGTGACCAATCAGATATTCATTTGTGACTATTTTAACAGATTTATTGTTACCAATTATCTTGGTTGCAAAAAAAAAACTTGTGACCAATTGGAACTTTCGTCACAAAACATACTGTATTGTGACCAAATCAAAAAATTGGTCAGAAATTGGTTTTCCTAACGCGGCAAATATGACCAAAGCTACTACCAAATAGTTTTGGTCACAACATAGTTTTCGCCACCAAAGTATGACATTTAGCGACCATTTTTACTCGTCACAAAAGGCAGATTCTGTTGTAGTGTTTCACATATTAATTAATCTGTGAACTAATAAGAGTTTGTTTCTAATAGATAAGATTGGATGTTTTGATAAAGTAGTCTCCGATTTCCCACTGATCGATCAAGATGTAAGTAGGTAAGTGTGATATGGACAGATATAGAGGAATCAATTTCCTTCCGCCAAAAACCCCCTCTCTCTTACTTTAATTTGAACCCTTTTCTCTGCCCTCTCTCTTCTTCTCGGTTCCACTTTCCTTCTTTTTCCAGGGGCTGCCGCCGGCTCCTTTTGGTGACCGGCGGCAGCTCAAACCCTCCATTCCTTTTTTTTTTTTTTTTTTTTTTTTTTTTTTTTTTTGCTCATGTTATTCCTGGCCTTGTTCTAGGTGTTTTTCCTTCGGATTTCCAGCTTTTCCCTGCCGTTGTGGCCTTCAGCTTCCTTTCCAGTCGAGCTTTGTCTCTTCTTTTCCCGTCGAGCTTTGTCTCTTCCTTCGGTTCTTGGTGCTCCAGTTCAAGGTTTGCTCGTTGTAGGATCCGGAGTTTGCAGTTTGGTGGGTGCCTATTCCAGATCTGGATGGTGGTGATTTTTCCAGATTGGTGGTCTCATCCTTTGATGAAACCATTCTCTTCTTTCCCTTTCCGACCTCCACTTTGTGTTCGTGTTGCGGGGTGAGTCGTCGGATCGTGGAGGGTCGGGTCTTCTCCGGTGGTTGTGGTTGGTAATCGGTGTTCTCCGTGGAGATTTGTGGCTCCTTTGTGATCTTCTGCTCTGCTTCAAACATGATTTCTCTGCCTCAGCTTCCTCTGCCTCTGTCAGCTTGGAGCAATCCGTTCAAATCCTTTTCCACCGCCATGCAATCTTGTTTCTAGGATTCACTGTGATGGATGCCGTTGAGTTATCCCCAGGAGGCGGCATATGGTTGATGTAATCACTAGCCATGGATTTCGAGTTGATCGGACAAGCTGATTTCGCTCTTGTTGCATTCTAAGTGGTTGGTTGCAAGAGAGATTTCTGATGTACTGGTTTTTTCAAAGGTTCGTTTCTGTTGGATGGTTGCTGTCAAACTGTGTTGTGCTCTCTGTTCTTGCTTTTGCTTTTCATGGTTTGATTGTAACCGAGTTCTCTTTTCCTTCTTCCTGTTGAACCAGAATGTTGGTTTGTTGTCTCTTTGTATCTGACCGGTTAAAATGCAATAAAGACTCTCTTTTGTCAAAAAAAAAAAGACAGATATAGAGGAGGATCTAAAACTAGAGAGAGAGATGGAGAAGAGTAGGTAGCCTAGGAGCTAGAATTAGATGGCCACCTTGGGCGAGCGAAAACACATGCAAGCAAAGGCGTCCCCGTCGTTGTGGTTGCTACTAGTAATTACTTGCAGCTCCTCCAATTCCATGGCCGCCGCCTTGATTATCTCACCAGTAGTACTGCTAGTGCTAGGCGGCGGCGGCGAAGGAGATGATGATGAGCCGGCAGCAGTACTACTGGGGCTGCTTCCCGAGGCGGCGGTGGTGTTGAGGAGGAGCTTCCCTTGGGAGATGACGCTGATCTCGCACCACTCGGGGGAGCTCTGGAGCACCTGGGCGGCGATGTTGCTGTTGCCGCCCTTTCTGTGCTTGAGCTTCTTGACGTTGGATCTGTTGGTTCCTAAGACCAGCTTCCTGATGTTGAGGATCGGGATCAACTCCACCATCGCCTTCGCCACCCAGTCGCTCTCTATCAGCACCGTCTCCACCTTCACCAATTGCATGTAGAAATATTATTATTATTATAGACCGCGCGCTACTTGGAAGTTGGAAGGAACCCACCCGGATGTACGTACAAAATGGCCGGCCGGGTGCTGATCATGTACGTGATGAGAATTGAGATACCTACCTTGACCTTGGAAGCAGTCGCAGAGGCAGAGGCAGAGGCAGAGGCAGAGGCAGAGCACTTGTTGATGAATCTCTGGAGGAGCTCTCTTCTCTTGTCTCGTTCCTCTGCCATGTACTTCTCCACTCGTTCTCCACTCACTTGCCTCTTTGGCAGCTTACCCACTGCTCATTAATTCATTCATTTTTTGTTTTTATAATTGAACCCAGCAATCTAATCAATCAGGACCACAATTCCATTTCCTTACAATTACATTCATCCAGACCAGACCAGACCAAACCAAGGAGTGAGTAAACTTGGGTTGGGCCCATACTTTAACACTGCTGGGCCAGGCCTAACCCACCCCTTGAAAAGGTCAAACGGTCACTTCAATACTTCATATTCATAGAAAATAATCGACAATTCCAATCAATTAGTAAACACCCATTAATGAGGGAGGATTTATTGATATAATCAAACTGAATTCTATTATTATATATGCGTTGAACTGAATTCTATTATTATAATAATAATAATAATAATAAGTCATTGTTGATTGATTATAGAATTCGATAATAATTTTTCTAATCCGTCATCGTCATCTCCACCAATTTAGCCAAAGAAAATACAAAGAGAGAGCCATAGGCCATAGCTAGCTGTTCACCAATCCAAAACCCACCATTTCACAGTCACTAGCTACCACCACCCGTTGGCGTTGCCATATGATATCATGATCGAGCTCACAAACTTATAAGACAGACACCTTTTCAAAAATCTCTTACTACTGGAACAAGTCAAAATTACTACTCCAAACTAATTTTATAGCCGAATGGGATAACTAGCTAGCTATCAGTATTATGCTTACGGATATACAATATAATAATAATTTAGCACGAAATTCTTAGACCATGGCTCATCATCTCATGTTAATCTTTCACTATATTCAGATAATGAGTTCATTTCTAAAATTGATTGTGCCTATAAATTACTTGAGTAATCTATTTCCAGCTACTTCTCAAGACAAGTCTAACTTAATCACCCAGATATATACTAATACAGGGAAGGGAAGGGAAGGGAAGGTAAGGACATTTCAGTACTTTTAGTTGGAGTAGACAATTATATCCCAATTTTATTTTATTATAATTATAATTTGTTGGAAGGAAGAGAAGAGAAGAGAAGAGAAGAGAAGAAAAGAAAAGAAAAGAAAAAATATATATAGTTTACTTACTTAACCCCCCGAAAAATCACTATTAAGCACTAGCTAATTAACCGATTGTACGATAAACCAAATTTGATGAACAAATTATATTATTGAGCAGAGGGAGAGGAAGATTGATTCATTTGAGAGATCGATTAATAAGCCGGATTTATAGTAACTTACGGGGAGAAGGAATGTGGTGGACTTGAGGGAACACGTGGATGAGGTAAACCACGGTGGCGGAGCTGGATTGGGCCGCCGCCCAAGCCACCGCTTCGAGGCTGGAATCGCCCTTCCCTACTCCCACGTACACGCACTCCTCCGCTCCCTCGCCGCTGCCGTTGACGTCTACGGAGAACATGCTCCCGGCGTCCGTCAGGCTGATCTCTTCCTTGATGCTCGCCCTTCCATGGTTGATCTCGAACAGCTCGCTCTCCTCTTCGATCTCCCACACGCTGCTGCTCTGCTGCCGATCCCTTCCCTCGCTGTCGCAGCGGCCGGGGGAGTCCGCCGTCGATGCATTATTCGCCATTAATTAGTCGATGGTGTGAAAGAGGGAAGAGAGAAAGGGATTTGAGACGAAGGGGGAAATGGGGGAATCTGGTCAGTTTGTTTAGTTGGGGAAAGGAGGAGGGAATGGGGGGAAAATGGAAAGAAAGCAACCCAAATTGGACTCTCTCTAAAATAATACTTGTTGCTTTCAGGCCTGATCGGGTCGACGATGATCCGGTCTGGTTTGATAGCTAATCCAACCCATATTCACCAAATCGCACATCAAACATAATAGAACTAATGTGTAAAATCCTCATCCGATTACGACAAACTGTTTTGGTTTGAGTTTTCGAATGTAATTTATTCAATTTGTGCTATTTGTTGACAAACTCCAAAAGCTGCAATTAGTATAAATCGTAATCTGGTATAGGATTATATCAAACTGAAGATGGAAGGAGAGAATGAAATCGATCATAAATCAGCTTTTCTATATTATGCAACATATGATACTAAGGGATAAACTAAAGATGTGAAATGAGTATAAGTGGTATAGGACTTCATCAAACTGAAGAAGAAAATGGGCAAGAATATCGTAATCAGATTAAATATGCTCATTCGATTAAGTCTAATTCAGTTTCTCTATATTCTTTTGATCTAAGCGCACGTTTAGCACAACTTTCGCAATGTGATCCAATCAATTAACTAATTAGAGGAGGGTCCCTAGAATCCGATTCAAAATGAGGATAACATGGGTACAAAGTATTGATCAAAAGCTAATTTATTCACATCAAAGTTCAGAAGATTCATTCAAGACTAGTTCAAATGATTATTCAGGAAAGAAAGTAAAACATATCATGATAAAGATAAATTAAGAAAACACGAACAATCAAATTAAAACGGAATCGTTTAAATATGAATATTGATCAATTAATCAATCGGTCTGGTTCGATCATATTCGGTTTGGTAAGGAAAAGAATGGTTGCCCATTCATACTTGTTGAGAAAGTCGTACAAAGTGTGGCATTAACAATGGTTGTGTTTGTGTCATTGGCTTTGACATAAAAGCCAATTGCTCTTTTTTTGTTTTTTGTTTGCTCCTTCTTTGATCCCTTTGAAATTTCAACATCGAGCCACCCCTTCGATTTGGCATATAGACAAAAAATTGTACATTAAATATTAGTGTATGAGTATATAAAGCATATATAAACCTTTTCATATTTAACTATGAGAATAATTCTAACGTTTTCTTAACGATTTTCTTTGTTTCTTAACACATATATGACAATTATTTTTGCAATTTTTAAAAGGAGTCACCATCACCAATTCACCATAAGTCCATAAGAGGGCAACAATTTGTGAGCTAAAACACGGGTGAATTGAAGGATAGATTACATAACAATGTTGTTTCCTATCTTTTCATGTGATCCTTCAAATGTGTGTATGTAAGAAATATATATGCATCGATTTATTATAAGAATGCTAAATTTAAAATATGGTGTTGGATGGTTCATGGTTTGATATAAATGCTATTAATTTTATAATATGATGACTTTGTGTATGGTGATTGGTGAGTAGAACATTCTACAAGTATCAATTAATTATAATAATACATGGTCAGAAAATTAACCATGAAAGGAATGATTAACTGGAATAAGTTGTGTTGAGCTCATATATATAAAAATATATATGCTATCTCGCCTATCATTTTCATGACGCACTCATCATTCTGATTTTTACCATATCGGCTAATGAGATTGACGAATCGAGGGTTACTAAAGGTGGAGAATACCATACGCAAGTAAGTTGTAACATACAAGCCACTGATAACATGACATTTAATATTAATATATATATATAAGGGTAAATATTATTTAATATCCAAACCTTTCATTTTAAATAATATAATAGCCAAATCTTTTCGAAAACAACCTAATATACAAATCGTCAACTTTCCGTTCGTTTGACCGTTTACTCAAATGTAAGGACTTGGTAAAGCCTTTCATATCTGTAGTAGGATCTGAGTTGCAGTGGGATGGTTTGGCTATGCCCTCTTACTCTGTTTCGAGGGTGTGGGAGTCATTGCGGCAGAAGGATGTGGAGGTCAGATGGTTTAAAATGGTTTGGGATAAACATGTCATCCCCAGGCATGGATTTATCCTATGGTTGGTGATTAATGACAGGTTAAAACTGCTGAATAAGCTGATTGCGTGGGGTAAACCGATCTCTGGACACTATTTGTTATGTCCTTGAGGAATGGAGAGTCGTGATCACTTGTTCATGGAATGTTCTTACTTTCAGTATTTGAGTTGTAAAGTGTTGAAAGAGGCATCACCTCCTGTGCTTGGAAGCTGGAATGCTGTGTTGGAGTGGTGTGTCATGAAGTGGCCGAGATATTCTCCAGAGCATTCTTTGAACAGGATGAGCTGGAGTGTTCTTATCAGTCTTGTTTGGCGGGAGAGATGTGCGAGGTTATATGGTTCTGTTGCGGCTAGAAGTCCTTCTCAGCTGCTAGTTGATGCAAAACGGAGTATTTGGAGTCGTTGTCTGTTAAACCAATGCTTAGTTGATTGTTTTGAAGCTAGGGGGCTTGGGGTAGATAGTTAGCAAACTAAGTTTGTTTTTGTCTTGGTGAGTGACTCTGTGAGGTATGATGTACAGAATTGCCAGTTTTTGAGGGCTCCATAGCACTTTGCTATAGGTGTCGGTTCTTAATGCGATTTGATTTAACCATAAAAAAAAATTATTTTAAAAAATGTGATATATGTCACTCTCTGTTTTCTTATTTATATTTTGTTACTTGACAAAATATTATTATTTATGTGTGTTTAGTTAAGTTTATCAACATGTAACTTATTATCAAAGCAAAAAAATAAGAATAAATGGATAAATGAAAAAAAAAATTAGATAAAAGAAACGGAAATTTTAAAGAAGTACGAGGTAACTCAATAAATACATTAATAATTATTTGGTGTTTATAAAAAAGTTGTCCAACTTGTCAAATTGTGGATCCTCCAAGTGCTTATGTAATAAGAGATTGCTTTTGAATTGTCATAATATATACTATGTATGGATATAGATAGATGATCATCTTCTTGCTCTGTAGAAGTGTTATACGTATAGGAAATCAAAAAGGAAGTAGTAACTAATTTATTAAATGGTATTAGATGTTTTTATCAATGTAGACGTGTATAATTAATGACGATGCAATTAATTTATTGAATTTATTAAAAAATGCTGGTTCTACAATTTCCTACATCCTTTGAGTTGAGTTTGAGGTCATGGGGATGTCGAGTCTTGATTCAATAAGTTAAGTGGGAGTCTAAGTCAAGGGGGTAAATCTGAGATTCATTGTCATTATAATAACCCAAT
Organism: Linum tenue; assembly: GCA_946122785.1. Lineage (NCBI taxonomy): Eukaryota > Viridiplantae > Streptophyta > Magnoliopsida > Malpighiales > Linaceae > Linum > Linum tenue. The sequence goes on along the minus strand of CAMGYJ010000002.1, from coordinate 620,277 downwards.
CGTGCATGTTTGTAAGAAAACAAAAACAAAATTAAAGATGGTGCAAACAATTTATAAATTAATATAATTCTCCCATATATGTCTTTATTCTCGTCCGATTAATTCGTTATGTATCAGACATTGGAGTAAATTATTTGATCAATTAATATTCGATTCTTTCTTCAATTTGGAATCAATCCAAAATTCTTTTTTTCTCTAGTAATAGAAAATCGGAAAAAAGAAATAGATGAAAGCTTGTTGCATTGTGTGCTTAAATTATATTTTACTCGATTATTAGAAAGAAGATCGTTAGGAGCATTTGTTTTTGGTGATTACAAAATTCGATATTATATATGTTAAAATTATGTGAGATTGGCTACTCATTTTTGGTTCTTGTGGAACATTGAAAGAGAAGACAATTATTAAAATTCGGGAGTACTATAGTCTAAAACATTCCTTCTGATTCAACTATTAATCAAAAGTATCGAAATCTACCAAGAACTCAAAATAAAGAGTTAATTCATCCCCATATACCTATGAAAACAGGTTTTATATATATCCATCACTTCATCTCTTTGAATTTCCCACTTCATACTGTTTTTATCCATACATGCTCTGCAGTATTGATTTGATTATCCTTTAGAGAGTGAAGATAAATAATTAGGTCCCACATTAGCTTTAGCTTAGAGTCAGATCACCCTTTCCTCTTCCCGTACAAATGGTTGGGACTGGGAGATAAATGCTTAATTAGTTTTATCAATGGAAGGACGTCAATCGAATGAGAATTGGCCATGCAAAATCCCACATAAAGGCCCAAGGAAAAGGAAAAATCAGAAGGAAGTATAGTAGTACTGTAGTAGTAGTCTAGTCATGTACTCATGTGTCAAAACACATGAAAGGGAAAGGAGTAGATTCATTAGATTACCAAAGAAAAAGGGGGGATATAAGTTAGGCGGGAGGGCCAATCTGGTGGCTAATAAAATACACGTAATCAAGAATTTAGGCTGTTGAGTAAACATATAATTAATTTTTTGAAATTATTGAGAGATTCATTAGAGTTGTTGATATTATATGGCCGATTTAAGACACAATGTATTATAATTTGATCAAACAATCTCATACACAGAGAATTTTCGATTTCATTGTATAATTACATCATTTATTTAAGTACCAAGTTATTATCATCCATAAATTTCTTTTGGGATGGAAACCACCATTGTACACAACTTTTAGGAAAGAAATTACTAATTAGAGATTATTTTTAAGGGACTTGGTAAGACAATCAAAGATGGCTTAAAATTGCCAGGAGAGAAGCCAGAAATTCTCTAGGGCTATTAATTTTCAATAATAATAATTATTATTATGAGCTTGTTTTTCCATAAACCAGAAATTTATGTATCAAAATTCAAAATTAATGTAGTAGCTAATTAACTTTTCATAATAATAATAATAATAATAATAATAATAATAATAATAATAGTAGTAGCGATTCAGATAATAATTCACCGGATCTATCTATCATAAATTCCAATAGTACATACTCCATACTCAGAAAAGTAGATTTGGTTAAGCTCAAAATTCCAAAAGGGAGAAAAGGTTTCCTTCTTCTCGATCTCTTCGTGTACCACTACCAATCCGCCCACCGGCCCCTCTCCCTCCCTCCCTCCCTCTGGTATTTCTGGGTTCGTAGCACCACACGAATCTACTACTACTTTACTCCGGATTTCCAATTCGACTCTCTTCTTCACCTGATTTCGGATCCTTTTCCTTCCACTACAAATCGCAGCCTTCCTTCCTTCGCTGCGCTACTTCCCGGAGAAGAGAGATATACATGTATGTACCACTTACTTTCCCGCTCTTCTCCAACTGACTAGTGCGAGCTTCCGTCATTACCTTTTCTTCTTCCTTTCCATCCCCTTCGTTACTTTCAGCTCTCGTCTTCTTCTTCTTCTTCCAGCCTAAGGAAGTGATCCTATATTCCCAAATTTCAGCTGGTCGAGCTTGATTTCAGCGCGGAACAGAGAGGGAGAGGGAAAATGGGGATGGGTTCTCAAGATGCAATTGATCAGCTGAGAGCTTTGATGGATCAAGGTTCTTCCTCTAATCCTACCCTCCTCGTACCAGAAGAATTTACTTCATTTTTCTTGTTGCTTAAATTATTCAACAATTTGTCCTTTTATAAGAAAATTGACTGTTTTTTTCCCATTTCTGAAATTTTGGTCCAAATGTGACGGCAGTTGATGAGCCATTGAAGCGGACTTACCAGGTAACTAAATATGGTCTCACCTAACTTTCTCCTTCCTTCTGAAATTTCCCAACTTTCTGATCTGCTACTTCAATTTTGCTGGCATTAGTGAATTGGTTGAGTTTTATTCCGAAGATTTGGAATCCTAGCATTGAATGTTGAGTTTAACTTTTTAGAGATTATGTTTCGATGCTCGTGGTGAAGCAGTTCCAAACATTTTGCTTGATGGGAAGCTCTGATCTCGAGGGAGAGCTTTTCTTAAGTTTAGTCCAGCTAGAGCTTTGATTTGGGAATGGAGAATGGATGATGTATCTGTGATTCGCTACTAGTTCATTTCTTAAGTCGATTTATGGAGTTGGGTGTGTAAAATGGCTGATTTAACTACCAGTTGAATGTTGTACGGTTCTGGAAAAGTTTTGTGATTGTTGGAGAGGAAAGAATTTGGTGGTATGTCTTTCACTATGATTGGATGATTGTACCGGTTTGATTACATAGAGTGACAACTGCATGGCTATGATGTTTGGGACTGGAAAAAAACCCGGTGGTAATGCTATGAAGTGATTCTAAATACGAGCATAGTATTACTTAAGCTGGAACAACAATGGAATGCTATATGTCAACACGAGCCGTTAACTTACCCTATGAGGAAATGTTTGGCTGCAGTGGAGATGATTGATTTATCCTTTTGTTTGCTTCTTTTGGCTTGAGATGGACCTCAAAATACAGGGGAGTTCGCCATCTTTGATGTCTAATTTTGGTCCTTTATGACAGAATGTCCATCAAGGATATGAAGTGGAAACTCTGCCGCGGTTCCTAAGAGCTCGAGAGTGGAATGTTGCCAAAGCTCATAAAATGGTGAATAGCTTGTGACCCTGCCTGAAAGTTTGATTATTTTTTAGACATAATGAAAATTCATCTACACTCGGGATCTCCTGACCTGGTGTTGCTTGTCATTTTGTTCCACAGCTAGTTGACTGCCTGAACTGGAGAGTTCAGAATGAGATTGACAACATATTAGCGGTAATGTTCTTTCCTTCTTTCCCAAGGAAATTTGTGTCAGTGTTTCCCATCCCCATGCATCAGTGAAGTTTAACATGGTGAAGAACAGTGTTTGGCCTGATCTACTTTATGGCTTGGATATTGCGAGGATGCCAGTCTTCAGGATAGTGAATTCTTTTGGTGGCTGAGTTGGGTGTTATAACTTTCTGCAGAAACCCATTGTTCCAGCAGATCACTACAGAGGAGTGCGTGATTCACAGCTGATAGGGATGTCTGGTTACTCGAGAGAGGTGGTTATTCTCTCTCTAATGTTGCTGTTTTATGATTGTTATGCCAAGTGAATGTTCATAATCTATATCTTGCTTAAGTTCTGTATTGGATCCACTTAACATCCTAAATCTCTCGTTCTTCTGCAGGGACTACCTGTATTTGCTATTGGTGTGGGGCTCAGTACATTTGACAAAGCATCTGTAAGTTCGAAATATGCTTGTGAGAAACTATTCTTCGAAATATCCATATGCACACGTAGTTCTGCGAAACTTGGATGCACAATGAGATAATTATGTACTAAACATCTGATCCTTCCAATGCAGGTTCACTACTATGTTCAGTCGCACATTCAGATGAATGAGTATCGGGATCGTGTAATCTTGGTTAGTGCACAACCTTTGTTATACAATCATTACCTGATACACAGTTTTCTTGGCTGTTCAAAGAATTATCTTTAATGTCTTCGTATTTTACAATAGCCCTCTGCATCGAAGAAGTATGGTCGACCGATAACCACTTGTATAAAGGTCTTGGATATGACAGGCTTGAAACTTTCAGCACTAAACCAAATAAAGGTAAATTTTTTTTGCTGAAACGGAAGATCTATCTGCCATTTCCTGCAGCTTTCATTGACCATGTCGAGGTGGTTTTACTCTATTCCCTATAGCTGTCATTAACCATAGTAACTGGTTTTACTGCAGTTAATGACTGTCATTTCAACAGTGGATGACTTGAACTACCCTGAGAAAACGAACACCTATTACATCGTAAATGCCCCTTACATATTTTCAGCTTGTTGGAAGGTACGCAAGCCATTTATGCCAGGTGACAGAGAAAAGAGAAGCACATGATGTCTTTTCCCGTAACCACTGACTGTCGAGCCTCTTTCCCAGGTTGTGAAGCCTTTGCTGCAAGAAAGAACGAGGAAAAAAGTGCAGGTATTGAGCGGTAATGGGCGAGATGAACTCCTAAAGGTAAACAAGCTGGATTATCTCTGCCTCGCTTGCTCCTGCTTAATGGGTTCTCAACGCACTAATCTTGGAAGGGTGATCAATCAACCTGCAGATAATGGACATCTCGTCCCTCCCACATTTCTGCAAAAGGGAAGGGTCAGGATCATCTAAGAACAGCTCGGAGAAAAGCTCTGAGAGCTGCTATTCGTTGGACCATCCGTTCCATCAACAGCTCTACAACTACACCAAAGAGCAAGCGGCAAAGAGTGCACCAACAGGACCAATCAAGCAAGGATCTTTCCATGTCCGTGTTCCTGAGCCAGAGGCGGAAGTCAAAACCATAGAATCTGAGCTCCAGAAGTTTGAGAAGGGCATTCCCAGAGGACTCTCCGGGTGTCTGGATGCCCTCAAAATCAACGACTCGGATTAGACATGGAACGGTACATCTAGGAAGAATGCTTATAGAAATGGATGTATAATTTCCCACGCTGGCAGTTTTTCAAATTACCATAAGTAGTTACTGCCATCTGATATAGTAGTAATGCTTCAGACAGAGCATTTGCAAGGCTTTAGAATCAACAGCATTAAGCACGCAGTAAGCACCTTTCTTATGATGCTTTTTTCACCATTGTAATGAAGTACATATGAGGTTTTCCAGCCTTGGGCAGGCAACTTGGGCCAAGCTGAAATGGATTTCTAGTCCTTGTACTATGTTAGCTTAACAAATACGTCTATATATTATAATAATAATAATAATAATGTCATTTCTGGAACTAGTGGCAACTGGCAAGTGAGAGGCAAGAAGGCGGACTGATAGAGTAAGAGATGACGGATCTGGAAGTTGATGTTTAGGAGTTTTGTTTCAATTTCACCCCCACAGAAACCCGCTTCCTCGCCGCCGAAGCGCTTGCAGCGATTTCTTCTGGGCTTACGGCAATAGCGCAGCGTTGTCGAGTCTCCCAAGTTCACCCAATCGCAATTGCGATTTGCGTGCAGGAATCTTGGCGCAGTTCATGAAAAGAATCATTGCTGTGTTGTTTCCCCGTATTTTTTATGCGATCGTTCTGTGTAATTCTGGGTTTTCCCTGGAACTCAGAGCGGCAGGCAAGTTCAGCACCGGGTCAATATATCGCAAAAAAGTCAATAAAACGCCAAAATACCACGATATATTGTCGTATCGCGAGATCTCGGCAATTTCAATTTATCGTCAATTTATCGCGTTTCGAATTTGGTTTTGAGGACACGAAACGTTTCGCGTTTCGACCGTTTCTGACGCCCGTTTCTCCATTCTCGGGAGTTCCCAGTTTTCTCCGGACGTAGCCCAACCTCGCTTCCGAAACGCTGCCGCATTCCCGGTTCTTTGGGCCTTGATTAAATGGAACATAAGCTTGTTTGGGCCTTTATTACACGGAGGCCCAGTTTAGCCCGACCTTACTCTCACCTCCCTTCCAAAACGCTGCCGGTTATTATTCCCTTGGGCCTTCAAAAAAATAAAGAAGAAGCTTTCCAGCCGTTTCGTGTTTCGATCTGATACCCGTTTCTTCATTTTGCACGGATTTCTGGTTTTCACTGATCGTAGGCCTTCCTCCTTCCAGAAACGCCACCGGATATCCAGTAATTTGTCTCGACGTCGGCAGCGGACGAAGAAGAGAAACTGACAGACAGCTAAGACGCTAGTAAAAAAGGTATGTAAAAAAACGGAAATTGTTTTTATTAAAGAATTTTGCTTTGCTGGTTGCGAAACCGAGTTGCAGCTCGCTCTGGAACAAACTACACGCCTCCTCCTTCCTTCCTCTCCATTGCTTCGCCTTCGTTCTCTCCCCTTTTGCTGTTCCCTTTCAGTTTCCCCATTCATTCCCATCTGGTCATCTTCCCCTCCATTAAATTCTCCTTCCCTCCTCGCTTCTGTAGATTTTCTCGGGAAAATCCGCTCTCTGGTTGGTTCCCTCCAATTTCCCAAAGGCCGCCTTCTCTTCTCCCTCAGCTCGGGAATTCCCTCCTTCGTTACTTCCCTCCCCAATACCTGCCCGATTCATTTTACTCACACCTCGCTCCCTCTCTCTAGTTTCGATTCTCCCTCTCCTTCGTTTGAAGGATCTCTACTAGCTTTGTAAAGCTCACAAGAGGAGGAAGAAGAGATCCCAGAGTCTCAAGAAGATGTCGTACGCTTATCTCTTCAAGTACATCATCATCGGCGACACCGGTACCTAGCCCAAAGGCCTCCCTTTTTTCTTTCTCCCGATTTGTTTTCAATTCTTTCTGCTTCGGCGGTGGACTCATGATCGACTTGCGGTGGGTTTTTCCTTTTTGAGCGTTGAATTGATTCAATTTTCTTTTTCTTTGTTTCTGTATATAGGAGTTGGGAAATCGTGTCTTCTTCTCCAGTTCACGGACAAGAGGTTCCAGCCGGTTCACGACCTCACCATTGGCGTCGAGTTCGGGGCGAGGATGATCACTATTGACAACAAGCCCATCAAACTCCAGATTTGGGACACGGTTCGTTTCTTCTTCGCTTGCTCTATGTGTGTGTGGTGTTTGATTCACTGTGAACTTGGATCCAACTTCTTGTTGAGCCTCTAGTGGTGACCACCATTGGGGAGTCTCTGTTCAGTATATTCTTAAAGTTTTCAATGGCATGCTTCAGTTGGATGTAACCCTGTCTCAAAGCTTACTGTGGTTGATCGAATCCCGCTTTTACCATTGCAGATTGCAAGTCAAACATGAGTCGTTTTAGGTCAAAATAAGATTCCATACGTGTATAATTGTTGGGTTAGTTACTTAATCATGGTTTACCCATGATCTGGCGACTTGCAATCCCTCTATTTCTCACTAGAAGACTGAACAATCTCAAAATGAAAACTGCACATAGTTTATTGCTGAATCGAATGTGTAGCATCATGTTAGCTTTGTTATTTTTCATATGTGGCATGATATCATAAATTTTCCCAACTTCTTTGCTGCTGATGTCTCTTCATCACATGAGACAGGCTGGTCAGGAATCCTTCAGATCGATCACTAGGTCTTATTACCGAGGAGCTGCTGGTGCTTTGCTTGTCTATGATATTACCAGGTAATATCAATATGAACCTTTGATAATCGTTATACACAATGATGCTGCTGCTGTTACTTTTGAGATATATATATAAAAAAAAACAGAGTTAATACCTCTTCAATGTTCTGGATGTTAACATAGACTAGGCCTCTTCGGGAAGTTTGTGTTTCCTCGTTTCTTTATGAACCCCCATCAGGAAGTTATTCCAGTATATGTTGTCTGGTTGTATGGGATTTCCAAGTCAGTTGCAACTTTACAGGAGGGAAACTTTTAATCATCTGGCGAGCTGGTTAGAGGATGCCAGGCAGCATGCAAATGCCAACATGACAATTATGCTCATCGGGAACAAGTGTGATCTTGCTCACAGAAGGGCCGTTAGCACCGAAGAGGGGGAGCAATTTGCTAAGGAGCATGGTCTCATATTCATGGAGGCCTCTGCTAAAACAGCTCAGAACGTTGAGGAGGTGGAGAAACAGCATTCTTTTTCTCTTCTTTTTTAGGAAGCATTAACATCTCGTTGAAATTGTTCAAATGTCTAATGGCGAGACATCTATGCGTAGGCTTTTATAAAGACAGCTGCCACCATATACAAGAAGATTCAAGATGGGGTGTTTGATGTGTCAAATGAGGTTAGTCTCTGCCAAGTTACTCAAATCTTGTTTGATTCTGCTTGGAAGGTGATCAGATCATATTCCTATCAGATGCAGCGTGAAATCGCTACACATTATTTGAACTGCTTTGCTTGCAGTCTTATGGCATAAAAGTTGGATATGGTGGAATTCCTGGACCATCAGGGGGACGAGATGGCTCGACTTCACAAACTGGCGGCTGTTGCAGTTAGAAAAATTGGACCCCTCTCCATCATCTTTGGGGAAAATTTGTCAAGAAAGTCACTTCCTCTGTAGTGGTGAAACTGCTTCAAACATTGTGTGAAGATTTGGAATATAACATACGTATGTACAACCCCTACCCTTCCTTTTCCTTGCTGGTTGACTGTAAATTCGTGTTGGAACTTGGAATCGTTTAGTTTATGCCTTTCTTGTGTCAGCTCTATATGTGGGGCTTGTAAGAATTCTTTTGTGAATTGTTGTGGGAGTGGTTATAGGAATTGAGATGGAATTTCCAAATGAATTTTATAAGTATTTTTATTAATTATAATAGAATGATATGATTATCTTTAGGGTTAATACAATATATTAGTCACAACTATTATGAAGCGGGGAATTATAGCCACAACTATGAAAATTCAAATTATTAGCCATAACTAATGTTGCAGGTCAAGAATTTTATTTCAATAACCTCGGTCCTCTTTTCACAATATAAATATTTATTTGTTTTTTAATAAGTGCATAATAAATATAATTAAAACTAATTATATCCAAATAATTCATTCATAGATAAAAAAATAATTGATTAATACAATCATTGTTTTCATAAACAACCACGACAGGATTTACATATTGTGAGAAAAACGCAAAAATATTCATCTTCTACACTCTTAAGTAAGTCTATTTCAATGTATTCTATTAAAGTATCATTAGCAAATTGGTAGTCAATCGACTTCAAAACTTGCTATTAATATAACTCAAAGATGAAAAATGCTTCTTCTACCCTTGCAACTACAATTGGTAGAATCAAAACTAGTTGAATTTTCGTTGTTGCTGGACGATTTCAGGGTTATTGCCTTTTGGGGACAAAGTCGAATAAACATAAGGAGAAAAGACATCCAATTAGGTCTTTATTGCAATTGGAATTTCGTTTATAGTATAATAAATTAGCTATATATCAATTTGTGAACAAGTAATGACTTGTGTTGTAGTGACAAATTACTCTCATACCACTAATATACGTGTTGTGTTTCATTATCAATAAATATAAATATATATGACATAATTTTTTCTCCGAAATTTACCCTGTCCCATAACAAGGGCTAATACCCCTGCCTCCGCCTATGATTCGGCCCTGCTTCAATTTTTTTATACCGAAAAACACTTATAAAAGTCGGACCAAACTTAGGTCACACAATTCGTGTGAATGGGGGTGGACGCTCTCGCTTTAGAGCACAAAAACACGAATTAGAATGTATTCGCAAAAAATTCGCGATTTATTGCCTACTGGAGCGCGATTTTCGCTAGGGAGTTTGCGAATCAATTTCAAAGGAACAAAGCGGAAGAGACGAAGAGTAACTGTAGTCGGTGATGACTGTCGATCTGTCATCTGTAAAGGAGATAGAATTGCCTGCCGGATTGATGGAGGAAGCCAGAAAGACTGAAAGATGTCGGATATGTATTTGAAAGAGATTTTGTTGATCAGGGAGATCTGGAACTGCAGGGGAGACTTTTGGTCGGCAGCCGATGAGGTATCGCAGTTCAATTCACACACAAGCTGAGTGGGAATCACCATCAGATCTTGTTTGAACTTTGAAGGGATTGGAAGGTTGTATGAAGAAGGGGAATTTGTCGATGAGAAGAAGGGATTGAGAGAGGAGGATGTTGTTGGCATGAGGAAGAAGAAAGCAGGGACCGAGTCGGGCACTCGGCAACTGCTCGTTTAGGGCTTTGAGTTTTAACTGCAGTCAATTTTGGGCTCATTAGTTGGGCTATTCAAAGTTTCTATCACCGCAAGTATATTGGGCTATTCAAGCTCTATTGTGGGTTGTATTTGTGTTGTACCTGTACTGTTGTTGTGTATATTAAGTAGGAAAATTTAGATTTTTTGTTCTTAATTTTTATTTGGCTTCACCTTTTAGTTTTAGGTAATTAAAGATATTGAAGTAGAAGTAGGGGTCGTTTGGAAGTTGCGATTGTTAAATAGATGTATTGTTGAGAATGCATGTATTATATTATACATGTATTGTCGAATTTGATGCATTGTAGAATACAACGTTTGGTATGTGTAATTGTGTATGTCGCATTAGCTAAAAGCTGAGACAAAACAATCTCAACTCAACTATCTCAACAATCACAACTAAAAGTTGAGATATAACAATCACTCAAAATGAGTGATAGTTTCTGTCACATCACAGAAACAATCCATGTATTGTTTCTGCTAAAAAAACAAAAAAACGATGCATTGTAAACAATACATGCATAATGACAATCTCAACAAAACTATCGCAACTTCCAAACGACCCCGTAGTCTCATTTTCTTTTGAAGTGGGAGTGTTAGTCTCAAAATATAGTATTATTTTGGTTTAATATATTTATATATCCAAAACTTTCATGGATGTATCAATAATATATAAATTTCCCGAAATACCACTTATATCCATGTTTTAAAGTTTTTCTTTGCCAAATCTATCCATTTCCCAATATATTTTTGGTTAAATACACTTGTATATCCAAAAACACCGTTAAAGAAAGTCAAGGAATTGGATATAAGTGGTATTTCGGAAAATTTAGATATTATTGACACAACCGTGAAAGTTTTGAATACACAAGTGTATTTAACCTATTATTTTAAATAATATTTTAATTAAAATAATATAATATTAACACTTTTTTTTTTTTGCATAGATAGATTAATAAAATAGTCAGAGAACTGTACACAACCAAACGCGCCAGTCGACAAGTAGTCGAACTGCCGATGAAAGGGTCTTTTGTGCCACTAAATGGACAGCCCTGTTGTACCTGCGAGGAGTAAAAGTACAAGAAAACACCGAAAAGGAAGACACCGCCACCCGAATCTCCTCCATAATTGCACCACCCCGTCCGTGTGCAACATCTCTCTCCCGTACGGCCCGGATCAACATTTGGCAGTCCCCGCAAAAATTCACCACAGGAAAACCATGCATTAGACACCAGCTTATTGTGTCACGTAATGCCAACAGTTCCATGATAAAAGGGTCATCAATACCTGTGTAATGTTTCCCTAGAGCAAACATTAGGCTTCCATTAGCTGAGAAACCAGCAAAGCCCGATTCCGCCCCCTGATCCTTGTCGCCAAGCCCCATCAAAACGCACTAGAACTCCCCCATCAGGACACAAACCATCACGTCCAGATCGCGAGGCCGGTACTTGTCGCCCTTGACCCCGCGGGCCCTGGTGCAGCGTAAGCGGAGATGTCGCAGCCCGTCATTCCTCCACTTGTGCTTGGAATTGACGCAGTAATGTTGGTCCTCTATATTGAATAAATTTGTGTATCGCCCAAAACCTCGATTTCCAAACTCGCCAGCATAAGAAAACAACATTAGCAACATCAGTCTTAGAAAGACGGCATTCAAAGAAAAGAGTCTTCCAACAATCCGCATGGGAAAGAGAAGATAACCTGGCACGAAGGAGGCCAAAGCCAGCAAGTTCCCATAGCTCCACTGCTACACGACAATGAAGGAACGAATGAAGGATGCTTTCAATCCCATTAGAGCAAATTGGACAAACATTATCATCAACCAGCCGCTTGTAGTGAAGCACCGCACGAACTGGTAGAAATCCCCGTGCCACCCTCCAGCAGAAGACCCTCAATTTCGGCGGCACCGGCAGCTGCCACAGGAACTTCCAGAATCGTTTATCATATGGTAAGTCGCGAGGCGGATGGGTCCTGTTCAGCTCCGAGGATAGGAGTTGGTACCCCGTCTTAACCGTGTATTCCCCTGAAACAGAATAATGCCACACCAATTTATCCGGAATAAGCTGGTTGGGCAAAGGAATAGATAAGATCAGCTCTACTGACTCCCCTGTGAATAGATCCTGCAAGACAACCACTTTCCAAGAGTGGGATTGGGGGCAAATTAATTCTGAAACAAAAGTGTATGACATGGAAGCATTAGGAAGCAGAGAAGGTGATGAAGGAGGGGAAGAGGGCAGCCACTTATCTGTGAGGATGCGCACGACAGCACCATTACCAATGCGCCATCGGAGACCACGAGCCAATAAATCTCGCCCCTCAAGTATGCCTTGCCACGCCCAAGAAGCACGAGAGCCGACTTCAGATGTGAGTATGGATGTAGAAGGATGATACCGGGCCTTGTATAGGACTGCAATTGGAGAGTCTGGCATTTGGAGTAATCGCCATGCCTGTTTTGCCAAAAGTGCAATGTTAAAGCGATCAAAATCCCGAAAACCTAACCCACCTTCAAACTTACTGTGACACACTTCGGGCCAAGATAGCCAATGTATGCCCTTCTCTTTGTCTTGATTAGCCCACCAAAATCGTGATAATTGGCTGTTCATTCTTCGACAGGATGTGGCTGGAATGCGGAAGGCAGACATGGCATAGATTGTGGAGGCAGATCTGACGGATTTGATCACAGTTTCCTTTGCTGCCAATGACATCGATTTCGACTTCCAAGATCGAATTCTGGCCGCCAATCCGTCTTCCAAGAATCGAAAAGTCCTGGTCTTGGACCGTTGTACCTGAACAGGTAAGCCTAAGTACTTGTCCTGCAAACCCACTTCCTTCACTCCAAGATAATTGGCCAAACTCTCCTTCTCGTGGTCCTCAACATTTGCACTTGTACAGATGGTGGACTTCTGCAGGTTCACTTGCTGCCCACTTGTGAGACCATACTCCTCAAACACATGTCGAAGATGGGCACATTCGGGAACAGACGCACGAATAAACAGGTAAGTGTCATCAGCAAACATAAGGTGAGAAGTAATGGGGGCCCGTCGGTGAATTCGTAGTCCATGCAGGTTGTTAGAATAAATCTCTTGATTAATTTTTGCCGTGAAAGCCTCTGTATATAAAGCAAATAGCAGAGGGGAGAGAGGGTCACCTTGTCGGATGCCACGTTCCGGTTTGAAATACCCATACGTTCCACCGTTGATGTTTACTGAGAAGCTGACTGTGGAAATACATGTTCGGATCCACTTGATCCAAGTTGAGCAGAATCCCAATTCCTGCAAAATAGAAAGGAGAAAGGACCATTCGACCCGGTCGTATGCCTTCTCCATATCAAGTTTCAGTGCCATCCACTTATCCCCCCCTGCACTTTGGTTTTTAAAAAGTGCATGACCTCTTGACCAATCAAAATATTGTCAGTAATACAACGACCACGCACGAAACCATTTTGATTCAGACTTACTATATCAGGCATGACACGACTAAGCCGACAAGCAAGTATTTTCGCGATAATCTTGTAAAAGACCTGACATAAACTGATCGGCCGTAATTGCCTCATCGTGTATGCATTGGGAACTTTGGGGAGAAGGGTGATGCACGTGTGATTGAAGCTATGCAGGAGCCGACCTGACGCAAAGAACGATAACACAGCTGCACTAATATCCTTTCCAATAATGTCCTAATGAGCTTGGAAAAATCGTGCAGAAAATCCATCAGAGCCCGGCGCCTGAAACCGGCCAATGCTAAACACTGCAAGTTTAATCTCGTCTAATGTGACTGGTGCAGTTAGAGAAGCATTCATGTCAAAGGTTACTTTCCTAGGCAGTCGTAGACTCTGTACAAAAGGTGTAGGATCGATGTGATTGGATGTAAAGAGTATTTGAAAGTATGGAATTGAGATACCTGCCATCTCATCCATTGAGTGATGAATAACGCCCATGTCATCTCAGAGACCCTCAATCCGATTATTCCTCCGCCGCTGAAGGACGGCCAAATGGAACAACCGGGTGTTTGAGTCCCCGCCTTGTAGCCAGCCAACTCTTGATTTCTGCAGCCAAAATAACTCTTCCTGTCTATATGCCTCGGACAATTGGTTTTCCAGTTGCTTAATGTGCTCCCAGTCCACCATTTCGGCCTCCCGGGCTGCTTCAATAGCCTGTTTGTATTCGCGGATCGAACGGGCAGAATTAGATGTACCGACACGCGCCCAGTCGACCAGCTCATGTCGGACGGACTTCAGCTGGTTGAATGCACGGAATTGAAGTGTGCCATGTACGACTTTGCCCCAAGCCTGCCTGATGATCTCTACCGCCTCGTGATTCGTATCTCATCGCCCGTCGTAGTGAAAACGAGTTTTGGTGGGCTGGTTTTGAGATGAGAGCTGCAACAATAGCATCCGATGATCAGAACCCAAGTCAGTAAGGTGGATTACCTTGAGTTCAGGCCAGGATGAAAGGGCAGATACAGATCCCAGGCACCGATCTAATCATTCCATGATGGGCGCCGAAGTTGACCGCCTATTAGACCATGTGAATGGTGATCCATGGTAGCCTACATCCACCAGCCCTGTTGCATTAACAAACATATTTAATTGATCCAATTCCGCAACCGAGGGAATGTTACCTCCACGCTTTTCCGTTAGAGATAGGAGACAATTGAAGTCACCCAGCACAAACACTGGGATAGAGAACGACAAAACAAAAGCTGCAATTTCATTAAGTTGATCCTGCCTGGTAGCAACATCACAAGATAAATGCACAAATAATAAAGCAAAAGACCCTACACCTACAACTGTACATTCAAGAACACTAAGAAATCCTGAAAGGTAATGCACTGTACATGAGGTACTAGATGACCAGGCTACAGCTAAATCCCCCTTCCACTAGCAGAATGATGACATCGACAGTTATGATACCCCAAGCTGGCCAATCTGCCTTGCACATACTCCTCATCACGTCTGGTTTCACTGAGCAGGATAACATGAGGGTGAAATCGACCGGTGGCTCCACCAAGAGTTGGAATTGTCAAGGAGGAGCCGATTCCTCGACAATTCCAAGCGAGAATACTCATGGATTACCGTGGGACCAGTCGGGGCTGGTTGCCTCCACCCTTGAGTTTGTGTCCAGAGCCGGAACGTTATGCTTGGTCCTCTTCGCTGCAGGCGGTGAGGAAATGGCAGCATCCTCATCTATCATCCCTTCCTCCACTTTAGTGGTTTCCAGATGTGTAGCAGCCGCAAAAGATGGTTCACCATTCAAGGATAACAGTTGCATCCTCTCCCCTACCTGGACAGGCCGAGGTCTACGCGTATCCTCCCAGTTGGAGCCCAACCGAGCCCCCATTTGCGCCACCAACACCCCGCTAGTAGCCTGAGGACGCGAAGTCTTAAACCCGCCAGCCGGCCTGAACGACGGAGGTTTTTGCGACATCGCCCGCAGCCAAGTTAATCGCTTCTTACGTCGCGACAGCATGTCCTCTGTAATCTCAGGCCCCGATTCCTCTGACACCATGAACCGCCCATAGCGAGGTGGATCCTCCTCTAGATCGGCCTTGCGCGGGCAATTGGCGCCAATATGCCCTATGATTCCATAGAAGTAACAAAAGACAGGCAATCGTTCATACTTAATCTTGACAATGAAATTACCTTTGCCCGCTGTAACATGTCCAACCTCAATCTCAACTGGAAGTGGAGCCGCCAAATCAAGAACCGGTTCGGCTCTAAAGTAGAGTCCACCAGATACATCAGAGCGGTGAAGGGTTGGGGTAGTTGTCTCCCCTAGCGCAGACCCTAACCGTTGTGCAAGTTTGGCGGTGAAGCACTCGAATGGCACCCCCCACATATGGACCTCTAGCGGTGCCCAAAGCAACGATGCTGCAACTGCCGGCGAGGGAGGAACCCACGAGCGTACAACAAGCATGTACTTGGGGAAAATTCATGGAGACCCCTTTTCGACCTTCCGCAGGTCCGATTGCGCGGAGAAAATGATGTGGGTCAGACCCAACTCCAACGGAGAAATGGTGAATTTGCCGTCGGGCCGCCAGACGCGGGTGAGGGTTGTCTTGATCGTATGCAACGCCGGTGGCAGCCCCACCAGTCTCCCGATCAGCGAGTGTTCTTCCCTATCCGCGCCAGGGTGCGGCTAACTCCCCATGAGGTAGCTGTATGATTTTCCAGGGTAAAAGCACCCCAGACACGCGCTGGCTTGCTTATACGTGCTAGTTGGTACCGCTATGTCGGCATCATCGAAGTGAACAACCACCGCCATCGTAGGTGTGTGCAAGAGTGAAGAACCTACCGCCCAATACAGAGTATAGGATGCAATTGGGAAAGAATACCTCCCATACCCGAGAGATTTAAAGGCCATCCCAGCCCGCAAGGCCAGGCCCCGGCACGACGGCGATTTGCCCGTACCGGCCGCTGCGCACGAAGGCGGTAACCCCCACTTTCGCTTGACAAAGCGCACGATGGAAGAGAGAGGGGAGAGGAACCGTTCTTTTTTTTTTCTTTTTCTCTCAACACGTCCTAGCCGGCTAAGGACTCGATTTTCCTTCCCTAAACATACTTCTTCCCCACGTATATTAACACTTATTTGACAGTCTGAATTTCTAATTTTTTAAGAATAGCACTCTCACGCTCTCGCACCACGCATCAGTAAGCTAAGGCCAAACATAGACAATATCTATTTGATATTCATGCAGTAAAGTGACTAAGTTTAGTGACCATTTCTGTAATTGATCCGTTCCGCGCCGGGAATGGTCGCAGTCTTGCAGACTCGGTTCCTCTTTCTCTCTGCTAGGTTTCTGTTTACCGCTCTCTCTCTCTCTCTCTCACACACACACTCTCTCCCTCCATCTTTTCTCATCTTCCCAATTTCTTTCTCCTTATTTCTTCAGAAAAGCCCCTTCCTCCTGCCTGGTTCGTCTCCTTCTTTCACTCCTCCCAGCTTCCGTGTGAGAACGAGCCGGACTCGGATTTGGGGAGCCGGGACTCGGTAAGTCTATCAATCGTTCTCCTCCTTTCTGATCCGCGGAACTTCCCATATCTCCCAAAAAACCTCACGACCTTCTTCTCTCTCTCAGATCGCTCTCTCCCTTCTGCCGATCCGAATCTCGATTCCAGATTCACTCGGCCTTCGCCATCGCTCGCTTGCCGGGAAACCCTCGCTCACTTTGCTTCAATGGCTTCCGCGCCTGCTGCCAATCCGAATCAACCCGGCGCCGGCGGAGTAGGTGGCGGAGGATTGGGTAGTGGAGGCAGCGGCGGGTTTGACATCAACAAGTTGTTCTCGCCGCATACTATGAACATGAACGTCATAGCCCCACCGCCATCGCCTCAGCTTTTACAGAGTGGACTAAGCGGCGGAGCTGGGGCAGCTGTTTCTGCCGCCGGAGGAGGAGGCGGTGTCAATTTTTCGAGTTCGCCATCTTTCCCTCTCCCGGCTTCGTCTCCTCCGTTTAGTATGACGCCGTCGTCTTCTTATCCGCCTCCCACTGGTCCCTACCATCCTTACCAGCATCATCAGTACGCGCCGTACCCGCCTCCTCAACCGACTCAGATTCAGCAGCCCCACCAGAATCACTTCCTCCCTAACCTTCAGCAGCAGCAGCAGCAGCTTGTGAACAGGCCTCATCAGCCCATCTCTTCGTCGTACCCGTCTCCGGCCTCCGCTGCTGCTCCGACGCCGCCGTTCTCCCCAGGCAGCACTCCGAATCCCGGCGGTGCTGTGTTGATGGATATGTTGAACGGCCAAAACCAACAGCCCACGCCTTCTTCCAGTCTCACTCTGCCCTTCTCTTCAGCTGCCGGGGCGTCCATCCCGTCAGCCCCTCCTGTGAGTCTAGCTTCCCCAAATCAGCAGCAGGGCCCTTCCCCCGTGAGGTTGCTCAGCACCAAGCTGCCCAAGGGTCGCCATTTGATTGGGGATCGTGTTGTATATGATATTGATGTGAGGATGCAAGGTGAGGTGCAGCCTCAGCTTGAAGTTACTCCCATCACTAAGTATGTTTCGGATCCTGGGCTCGTGCTTGGCCGGCAGATTGCTGTTAACAGGAACTACATTTGTTATGGTCTCAAGCCTGGTGCAATACGCATCCTCAACATCAATACTGCATTGAGATCCTTGCTAAGGGGGCATAACCAGGTAATTTCTCCTCCTCTAGAATCTGTCGCTGATCTGATCCTTCCTATTGCTAGCTCGTGCAACATTTGTTCTTTCTATAATTGTGCCTCCTTTCCATTGGCTGATATAGCTTCGCTTAGATTTTAATGTCCACTAGCTTGATAGCAACTACTATTTCCCTTTATCATATCGTTATCCCATCTGTTTTCGTTGTGTCTTATGCCTGGATTCACAGTTAGTATCATCCATACTAGAATCTTTATCATAGTGTATGGCGGACTCCAACTGTGCTAACATGTTGAAGCTTGCCTTGGAATATGTTTAAGTCGTCCTAAGAAATTCAAATGGTAGTTATTCAGTTGACTTGTTTAAGGTGCTTTACAGTTGAGAGGAGGACCTTTTGCTCTAATTATTAATGTTGGAACTCTTCCCATGGTCGTATTAGAGTGTAATTTACTCTTTTGGTATTCTATGGAGTTATTGCCTCTTATTGGATGATGCAAGTGTATTGCGTATACCTAACTGATTCTTTGGTTGAAAAACCCTTCACTCCTACATCATGAGTTCATTTTGGCGCGAGCTTCTACAGCCGTAATATATCTACGTTCTTAATGAGCACATTACTGTTTCTTGGGGATAAACTTCATGTTGAATGCTGAACTGATGGGGGTTTTCACTGTAGTATCTCAGTGGCAATGAGCTATGTACATATCTGTCATATTTGATCTCTATACCCCAGGTTTCCAGCACCACGTTCTGTTTTCTGTGTTTATTCTTTAATAATTTATATGCTTTTTTCATTGTGCAGAAAGTGACAGACATGGCTTTCTTTGCTGAAGATGTTCACTTACTTGCCAGGTAACCTCCTGCATTGTGACTTTTCCATCTCCACCACTTTAGTTTAAGTACTAACTTCCATGCCTTCAGTGCATGTGTTGAGGGTCGGGTTTTTGTGAGGAAGATCAATGAGGGTTCTGATGAAGAAGAAAAGCCTCAAATATTTGAACAGATTATCCTTGCACTTCAAATACTAGTTGATGAAGAACCAGTCCATCCGCGCGTCTGTTGGCATCCTCACAAACAAGTAATGTTGTATTAGCTGCCGAGGAAGTTGTTTTTATGTTGCTCATTGTATCAGTATGCTTAGATAGTTCTGTATAACACCTGACAAGAAGACCTTGTTTATTTTCATTTACAGGAAATTGTGATGGTTGCAATTCGAAATTGTGTACTGAAAATTGATACTCTTAGAGTTGGTAAAGGCGAAAGGTTTTCAGCAGAGAAGCCTCTTAGCTGTTCCATAGATAAGCTGATAGATGGTGTGCAATTTGTTGGTAAACATGATGGCGAAGTTACTGAATTATCAATGTCTCAGTGGATGATTACCCGTCTAGCTTCAGCTTCGTCTGATGGAACGGTCTGTATTTTTATTTTGTTCCTTGCTTTGATATTACTTGGAACTTCCTGTAATGCCTCACAGTTTTCAGTTTGTAAACAAGGTTCACATTTTTACTTTCTGCTGCTGATATATTTATGCTGGGAAAACTTGGTGACAGATTCTCTGCATGGCTGTCATTCTTATGTTGGATTTGACACGTGGCTGTTGGTTAATGTTTTCTTGCTTTTGTTGATACATTGGAACATCCACTCTTTTATCTTTTTGTCAATCCTCGGCTTTAATCATATTTGAAGCTGTGTAATCTCCTAAAGAAATATCATCATTTGCTTGTTTGTGTTGACTGTTGACTGAGATCATCAACATACAGTTCTTATATGCTCTTGCTCATTGATTCATATTGTGGCAGGTTAAAATTTGGGATGATCGCAGGGTGACGCCACTTGCAGTTTTGAGACCGCATGATGGAAGTCCTGTAAATTCTGTGGCATTCTTGACTGGCCCTCACCGACCAGATCATATCATCCTCGTAACTGGGGTATTCCCTATTTTATCTTTGATTTTGTATTTTCATACTGTACTTCTCAAAATATAGAATGATTTATTGATATTCTTGCTTCTGGTAGTGAGAAACAAGCGCCAGAAGCATGTAGTGCGGAGTTCAATTATATATATATTCTGTCTTGCATGTTTTTCCATATAAATAATTCCTGCTCTAATGCAGGATATTTAAAATAGTCTTGCCGTATTTGCAGGGTCCACTCAACAAGGAAATGCGGGTATGGGCTTGCTCAAGTGAGAATGGATGGTTGTTACCCAGTGATTCTGAATCGTGGAATTGTACTCAAACGCTGACTTTAACTTCAGCTGGGTCTAATGTGAAGGATGCATTCTTCAACCAAGCTGTGGCTTTGCCTCGGGCTGGTTTGTTTCTATTGGCAAACGCGAAGAAAAATGCAATTTATGCTGTTCACCTTGAGTATGGGTTATGTCCGGCTGAAACTCGCATGGATTACATAGCTGAGTTTACAGTTACAATGCCCATATTGAGTTTTACTGGAACTAGTGACAGTTTGCCAAATGGAGAACACATAGTGCAAGTGTATTGTGTGCAGACACAAGCTATCCAGCAGTATGCACTGGACTTGTTGCAGTGTCTGCCACCTCCCATAGAAAATGCTGAATTGGAGAAAGCAGAATCTACTGCCTCTCGTGCTCTTGATGCTGTGTCTGGTGTAATCGAATCGTCTGATGGTTATAAACCCATCGAGATACCTGCAGGCAGCAAAACTTCTGCACCACCTTCATATGCGAGTGTTGTGGTGAGTGCTTCAATTGCATCTCACCCTGAAAACTTGGGACCTCATGAGGATGCCAACTTGCCTCCGATGCCTTCTCCGGGTGTTGATATCAAGACTACCAATACGGTCCATAGTAATTTGGAAAATATTAGCATCTTGACACCACCACCTCCTTCAAGTCCTCGGTTATCTTCCAAATTGTCTGGTCTTGAGAACCCACCAAATAACACAGATACCAGCTTACCTATCACGGGTCGTGGTGATGAACATCCCATGGCAGATTATTTGCTTAGCCATAGACCAGATGTGCAGAAGGATAATGAGCCTGAGAACCCTCTCTTGAGTGAAAATGCGAGGAAGGGCGAGAAAAGCATTGCACAAACTGATATTGGAATGGTGGCGGAGCATCCAACAGTGTTTAAGCACCCTACACATTTAGTGACTCCATCAGAGATATTGTCGAGGGCTCCATCTACAGACATTTCCCTTGTTTCTCAGGGAATGTCAACCGATGACCCTGAGGTGCAGGATGTGATTGTCAACAATGATACAGAAAGTGTTGAAGTTGTAGATGTAAAGGTAGTTGAGATGGGAACCAAGCAAAATAGTGGATTTGACATGAGTAGAGAATCCCATATTAGTGTCCCTGAAAAAAAGGAAAAGTCTTTCTACTCCCAGGCTTCTGATCTTAGCCATCAAATACCCAGGGATAGTGTCGCTGAATCATATACTACAGCGGCTGCTGAGCAAGCTAATGAGGATATTGTGACCAAGTTACCTGACAGACCTGTGAACAATGCTGAAGATAGCGAGCACGACGCGACACAGAAAGTTAGCGAATCAGAAACTTCCCAAACAGTTCCACAGTCCCCAGCCTCAGCAGCAAAAAGTAAAAAGCAGAAGGGGAAAAATTCTCACGCAACTGCACCGCCTTCAGCATCGCCAAGTCCGCTCAATTCTGGTGATTCGTCCAATGAACCAGGCTGCAGTTCTGCTCCTCAAGTCCGTGATGCTGATATCTCCCAGCTAGCAGCCATGCATGATAAACTCGAACAGGTATTTTGAACAGGAGTCAGTACCCATCTTATTTTCCATTTGGACTGCATATTTGACTTATCCTTTCTCAATAATGTTTAGCATTGCTTCCCATGCATCTTCTGCCACATTCCATGCGCAACTGTTTGGAACAACCTTTTGAGATGGTTCATTAACGACGAGATTTAGTATAATTTTTTGCATGTCCTCATAAATTTCGAGTCGGTGAAAGTTCTCCTTCCCCCTGTATTTGTCTGGGTTCTGTTGTTGGTCGGTGGGTCAAAGCTGCATGAGATTTGTTCTGATCAGATAAGCGAAGGAGTTGGTGATAGAGTGTATTTAAACGTCTAGTAGACTGTCGTACCACATGCATAAAGAAAGTAAGATGAAGCTAGGAAAGAAGTCCCGGTAATGAATACAATCATCGTTGGAAACTCGTAATACTTGCAGATTTCTTGAATTTGTGCTACTTTATATCATTATTTCTGAGCAGGGATACTGTATGTATTTAATTGTCGAGTCAATCCTTAATTGCTTTCATTCTATTTCTCAGGATGCGTCTTCTCTTCATATCTTGCATCCTTAGGAGTGTGGCAATTAGTTGTGTTTGTTTGGACAGTTGATGATGAACATGTAGAAAAGCATTCAGATCCTTACTGTGGAAAATCAATGATGTTTCGGTTGTTTTGACAGTTGATGAATATGCAGAAAGAGATGCAAAAACAGATGAATACAGTAATTTCAGTCCCTGTTTCAAAGGAAGGTAAAAGACTGGAGGCATCCTTTGGACGGAGTGTAGAAAAAGTTGTAAAAGCTAATACAGATGCTCTGTGGGCTCGGTTCCAAGAAGAGAATGCGAAACGCGAGAAGTTAGACCGAGAACGGTACCAGCAAATGACAAATTTGCTTGCAAATTTTATGAACAAGGATTTCCCATCTGCTTTGGAGAAGGTTCTGAAGAAGGAGTTGGCTGGTGTTGGACCTGCTGTAGCTCGTGCGATTACTCCTGTTCTTGAGAAGATCATATCGTCAACTCTTGCAGAGTCATTCCAGGTTAGTTAAGTGTTGAAGTTGTTCTTGGTCTATGTCTTCAGTCTGTGCTTGGGAATAATGGGACTGAGGCAATCGTCGTATCTATGTATATCACTTGTGCATTTGCATTGGCTAATATTCACCTAGGTTTACTATACATTTTAATAGTTAGGGCATGTCTTCGAGTGGAAGTTTGCATATAGGTTATTAGATTTATTTGCTTCTGTAATTTTGTGGACCGTCTTAAATCTCTTCATATACTAGCTGTTAGCCTGAAGGCTTTTGTTTGAACTGTAAGAGTGAATCAAATTAATTGGTAGATTATGGTAGTTGGTGTATTCAATGTTTTTTCACTGATGCTGCTTGTGTGTTATTATCTATGATTTGGAGTCTAGAGCTTCAACGATACAGTTCTCAGAATGTACTTACGGTATGGTGCATGTGGCTAATCAACAGAAGATACTCTATAAGGAATTATAATCATTTTATTCTTGTTGGATTATCTCAGCAGACAAGGAGGATATGAGCTGTTCTGCTCTGCAATTCCTGAGCTTTGTTAATTTGTGTTCCTACTTTGCAGAAAGGGGTTGGAGAGAAGGCTGTGGGCCAACTGGATAGGTCTGTTAGTACAAAAATGGAAGCGATGGTAGCAAGGCAAATCCAGTCACAGTTTCAAACTTCTGGCAAGCAGGCACTGCAGGTATTGTTGTTTCTCCATTGATCCCGTCTTTTGTTTCCATCTTAGTTAGGATCCCTGTTTGTTTGATTAAAAAACTTGTATATGCTTACTTCATGGGACCAAACTGTTTTGCAGGAGTCACTGAGATCTAGCCTGGAAGCTTCAGTAATTCCTGCATTTGAAATGGCTTGCAAAGCTATGTTCGATCAAGTTGATGCTACATTTCAGAAAGGACTTTCCAGTCATATCAATGCTGCTCAGCACCAGTTTGATTCAGCACATTCTTCTCTAGCAATCACTCTTAGGGTATGTTCATCTCTCAAGCTATTTTAGTATACAAGATGCATCCAAGTTTATTTACTTGCCGTTAACTCAGGATGAGGTTGTTTTGGACAAGTGTAGGAAGCTATCAATTCAGCATCTTCAATCACAAAAACGTTAAGCGGAGAGCTGGCTGATGGTCAACGCAAGCTCTTAGCTATTGCCAACTCCAAAGCTATTCAGCCGTCTGCTTTGACTAATGGACCGATGTCAAGTTTGCATGAGATGGTATGCCTTTTACTCCTTGATGTTTGTCTAGTTGCTTTAGGTGAAACTTTTAGTAATCCTCTTGCCACTACTGTTGCTCTGTTCAGTTAGATTTGTGTAGTTTATGACTGGTTTTAATTTGGTATATATGCATTTATATTAGCAGTCCGAGGCACCATTAGATCCTACAAAAGAACTATCTAGATTGATTGCTGAGGGCAAGTATGACGATGCATTTCATAAAGCTCTTCATAGAAGCGACGTGTCTATAGTATCCTGGCTATGCTCACAGGTACCGATGCTATTAAAATATTAGTTGTGAAGTTGTTGATCTGAAGTTGGTTGGCTAATTGTTTCTGGAATATCTCTGACCAGGTTGATTTGAAGGCGATATTGTCAATGTCACCACTACCTTTAAGCCAAGGAGTAATCCTGGCACTGCTTCAACAATTGGCGTGTGATATCATCAATGAGACCACAAAGAAGGTGTCGTGGATGGCTGATGTGGCGGTGGCCATCAACCCTGCAGATCCAATGATCTCGGTGCACGTGAGACCCATCTTCGAGCAGGTGTATCAGATACTGAATCATCACAGGAATCTACCCACAACTTCTTCAGGGGATGCATCCAACATTCGGCTCCTCATGTATGTCGTTAACTCTGTGCTGATGAACTGTAAATGAAAGAATGAGGGAAATGGACGATGATCAGTCGGATCTTTTTGATCTTTGGTTAGTCTTTTGGTTTACGTTTTAAGTGGATTGTTCGGTGCTTCCATTGCTACTTTGTTCTGTGCAGGGGAAGAAAGTATGTAAGAAATAGAAGAGGAAGTTTTGGGGTGTGCATAGGAATATGAATATATGAAGTTTTCTAAAGTTTTCAGGCGATCAGAGATTTCTCATCCATTACGATTTTGCTTCAGTTTTAGCTGTTATGTATTCTTTGACTGTCCCTTAAGTTTCTATTGATGTTTGGCTCGGACTACACCGAACTGAACTAGTCCTTAATCTCATGAATTTTATAAATACTGAAAAAAAATGGACCAAAATAAAACTTCGACCGGATCAAAGTGAGTTGTATGCATTGTTGGTTTAGTCCTTGATAAAAAAAATTGTGTATAAAAAATCGTCCAAATCTATGATTGAATTCCTATCAATATAGGTCAAGAATAGCCGATAAAAAATCAGTTAGAAACTGTTAAGAATTGTCTTCAAAATTGGCCAAGAATAATCGATAAAATATAGGACAAAATATGTAATGAATAGATTTCAAAATCAGCCAAGACAACCGATAACAAATTGAACAAAGATTTACATATAACAAACTAGTCAAAATATGTGATGAATATCTTTTAAAAACAACCATAATATGAGTAGAACTAGCTTTATCATGGTCGGGAGAGCTTTGTTTTATCATTTTTTAACTATGTTTAAAATTATCTTAAATCTTCTCAAATTATTATTGCAATTCCTTATGCAAAAAAACCTTTGGTGATTCTCTTTATGACCGCCAGACTTGCATCAGTATTTTTTGGGTAATTAGCAGAAACAGTCACACAACTTATCACTTAGTACAAAACGGTCACTAAACTTTATTTTTGCACGTTTCAGTCACATACCTTTGGACGAATATCAAAACGGCCAATCCGTCCAATTCCATCCAAAAAATCGTCAATTAAGTCCAGTCAGCTTAACACGTCATCCCAAAAATAATAAAAAAATAGATGAATTAGACCCACTTAACCAGCAGACCCAACCCAACCCGCCCGCCCAACCCACTCATCCGTCAAAATGGGGACGACTGACGAGCGCCAGCGAAGAACAAAAATCCCAGCAGTCGCTCTCTTTCGGCGGGAGAAAGGGCAATCCTCTCCCCTGCTCGTCGCTTGAGATCTCTCGGTTTCCTTATGCTTTCTACATGTGTGTTTGTAACGTGGATTTGGTGCAAGAAAGAAACAATCAATTAAAAGCTTTTCCCTTGTTTATTTATCAATTTCATTCCCCTGCTACAACTCTCTGCCGCCTCCAAATTCCATAAACCAATAATTCCTCAACCAATACAAACTTCTCATTACAAAATAAACCCAAAAAGTTTAACAACTCTCCCCGGTCCATTTACCATCGACGACAGAGAGGGTTTTGAAGTAGACATCACAGCCGAGCGGATGCCAGATGATTCTTCCTCGCCGGCGGACGATCTCATCATCCCCTCCTCGCCGAAGCCGCCCACCCGGATCCTCCTCTCCCTCCCGCCAGTTTTCGTTTCTCCTCGTCGCTATCCTCTCACGGCGGCAATCGGCAGTACGCCCACTATCGCTGGCCCAGCTCGTCCCAGATCCAAGCTGCTGAACCCCTGTCTCAAATAGGTGGTCACCATATCTGCTCTTCGTCGTCATCCCAACGGTCGATTCGTCTGCTCCCACGGACAGACCCGCCCTTCAATCGCTAGAACCAGGTAGGTGCAGCGACGGTGTTTGCTAGAGATACAGGGATGGCAGAGAGGGGCCGGGGGCGGCGGTGGTTGCTGGAATTTTTGTTCTTCGCTGGCGCTGGTCCCATTTTGAAAGGGTGGGTGGGTTGGTCGGACGGGTTGGGTTGGGTCGGCTGGTTAAGTGGGTCTGATTTGTTTAATTTTTTTTTATTTTTTGGGATGACGTGTCAAGCTGACTGGACTTAATTGACGGTTTTTTGGATGGAACTGGACGGTTTTTGTTAAATTTACCATCAATATGGCGGATTATAAAATATTGACCCAGTTATTGTGTTTTTAGATTCAATTTGAAGGTAGGGGAATGAGTTGAGGAGTCTCAGAGGGTTGAACGACATAGGATAGTTCGACGACCTGGAAAGATAATTGATGGGCAAGAGAACGACATGTGGCTGAATGAACTTGAACCCACTTTGTTACGAAATTTTCATATTTTCCATTGTAGACATACACATTAAAGAATGTGGATTTAAAAATTTTCGATAATCATAACATGATGTCACCATAAACCAAAGTGTAGAGTTAGAGCGGAGGCACGCAAATTGCTTAATCCCACAAAAGTCCATAGCTTTTTTTATTTTTATTTCCGTGTGATATCAAGTGAAGACAAGAGTTATACAAATAAAACTATCCAGGAACCCCCTACAAGCGACAACCTACTGAAACCACCCAATAAAATCAAAAGACTCTCTCTCTACGAGAGACAATAGGAACTATGGGCAACACTGTTGGTAGCTCTAGGAACTGCCATAAACTCTAAACAAACTGACAAAGAGTCTAGGATCTGACGACACCCAGGTCAGCGTAAAAGTCGCAGCGCTTAAATTTCCAGGTTAGTGAGAGGCCAAAATGGTTGATCGCCAGCGGCGGATCCAGAACACAGAAGAGCACTGGGCCGCCTTTCATTAAAAAATTAGAACCGTAAAATAACATTATATTTTTTTTTACAATATAAATTGTACACGACGGTATTTTAATTTAGCGAATGCATCAATTATGGAGTCCACATCCATACCAATAGTATACATTGTTTTAAATAAAATACTTTAGCAATCGGCTAGAAATTCCTCGTTCATTTTGTTGCGAAATCAGTTTTCATATGTTTCATTGTTGAAAAGGTTCTCCTTGTAGTAGTTGTTGATACGAGCAGCGTCAACACTAGACAAATCAATCGTGCATTGTGTGTCCATACCTATATCCACTAACTGCTTTAGTAAATTTTCAAGGGAACAAACCTCATATTTCTTATAGTCTTTTACGTTTTAGACTTTTACAATTTTAGATTTCATTGTTTTTTTTAGAAAAATAGTCTTTGGAGCTAGAATTTCTAGGCTAAATTTATAGTAGTGATTTGAATATGTTAATCTGAATCATGTTTCTAGTTACACACAATCTTATTATAAAATAACACTAGGCCGAATAACTAAAATCGAAAAATTCATAAATACTATACTAACTCCGAATCCAGAAGAGGGCTGGGTCGGGGCCCGGGGTGGCCACCCCCTGGATCCGCCACTGTTGATCGCTCAGGCCGCTTGAGCCGCTCGACCCGTTTTCGACCCCTGTCCGTCTAAATAAAAAAACTCGGAAAATGAAAATTGGAAAATAAAAAATGTTAAGCGTGGAATGGGAATCGAGAACCCTGATTTGGAAACACTAAAATAGTCTCTCTCAGCTGAAACCTTCGTCACCCCCCTGTTGTGTCGATTTGGCGAGTTCATCTCCTCAGGGCTTAGGCCAGCGAACCCAGGTACAACAACTTTACCTCCTCTGTCGGCGAACCCAACGACGACTTCCCCTCATCTAGCCGTTGATTTGGCGAACACAAGTAAGCTCTGCCCACTCTTACAGCTGCTATCGTCGCCAGAAACAGCCAAACAGGGGTGGATGCTCCTAGCTGCTTCTGGCCATAATTGTAGTTGTCCTTGCTCTCCTCTCGTTGTCTCCAGAGAGAGATAAGATGTTAGCGAAAGAATAAGAATGAGTGGCGGGTGGTATTGTATAACGAAAATCGCTAAAGTGGTACATGAAAAATATAATTCATTTTAGCTATTAAATTGTTGAATTACAACCAATATGTGTTTTCTACTTATAACTTTATTAACTATAAGCCACCAATTGCTTTTTTAACGGTTCAATACCGATTGGACCACTACAATGTGAAATTGGCAATCCAAGACAGCCACCCATAACCAGTCTGTGAAAGTGGCCCCAAGGTTCGTTATCGAACTCCATCTATATTTAGGTGCATCTGTATCAACAGTATAATTTATAGCTGAAAAGTAAAACCGCCACCCCCATTCAAATTTTCCTGTCCATAGAGTGATTTTAGGAAGCTGATGTGGCAGGGTGTTGAGCGGGGAAAAAATATAACTCCCCGCCAAATTGCAGAACTAAGAATCGTCCACTACCCACCTTTTTCTCCTGGTTTCCCACGTTATCATTTAGTTATCATTTATTTTTTATTTAATTTTCGTTTGGCTGAAATACCACCTTTTCTACTGGGTTCCCACGTTATTCTTTCGCCTACCCGCAGGACAGGAGGAAAATCAGTTTCCATCGGAAAATTCTGGTAAGAGGGCGTCACGGTTTCGTGTTCAGCGGAGGAAGGCGCTGACGGCCGGCTGTTGCTGAGTTCATGGGAAGACGACCAGACGTTTTGGTGGTCAGTGGCGGAAAGCAGTGACGGCCCGCTTCTGCTGCGACTGAGGAGATCGCGTTTGGGAGTGCACCGAACTATCTCCGTGGCGAAGAGGTTGTCGACGATCGAGGCTTTCCCTTCCGGCGAGAAGCACAACTACTGCCGCCGCCACCACCGTCTCCCCCTCCGCCACGAACCCTGCTTCTTCTTTCTTCTCTGCTTCAGCCTCTAGAAGGTCGCTACAAATCGCTCCAGCTACTCGCATCCGTTGAGGATCCATCGCCGCTGGGCTCGACGCAGCTCCTGCGGCCACCGCCGCCATCAGCGAAGTGCTCATCATCCCCTTCTTCTCCCACCCGCTGCCGTTTTTTCCGTTTCCTTCCGCCGAGCACTTCACCACTCTCCCTCTCTTCGCCATCGACGGCAGCCCTGCATATCACCCAATCGATTCAATTTCTTGGTTACCCCAAGCTGAATTGATAAAAGCCAGAGGTAATTGTGAATTTCAGGGGAGGGGGGCGTCAAGAGTACTCACCAAGAACTGGGGCGGAGGAAACCCCTAGAGAGGGGTTGCGACGGAGAGATGCATGGATGAAGGAAGAAGCTGTGGTTTTGGCGGAGATGGACACCATTTTTCACACTCTGGCCCTGGGAAGGAAGGAAGGAAGGGATTAGGACGGTAGCTGGTTCTGTGAGAAACTACTGGAAGTAGTGAGCTTTGCAGAGGTGATATAATTTGCACAGCTTAATACTGACCATAGAATTTGCCCCCATCACAAAGTTCCATGCTAAGTTACTCTCCTTATTGGATCTTTTAGTTGTGTATAATTCTTGGTTTCGTGATATGGTATTGGAGATATGAGCAGGTGAGGTTTGGAACGGACCAGAGCATTAGCAGCAGTTGGTTGTGAGATGGTATGTGTAAAATGGAATCATGGTAATTACTTGGCTCTACTCATATAGGTAGGCTATATTTGAACCTCAAGGGAAGAATTCTCTTGCCACTTTTTAAGCTTTTTGTTTAGGTTTCCAACGTCAATGTGTGCCTGCTTTATGTCAACATAATCAAGCTTAATTGAAAGCAATACTTCCCACTTTGTTCACTCAATTTTTCTGTGTTTCACGGCTTTCTTATCTAACTTTTTTGTTTCTAAATTGCCTCTATTTTGGATATAACTTGCAGTTTAGGCTATGTAATCGACAACTAATGATTTAATCCATGACCTTCGGAAGAACGGTTTGAGTTTACATTTTCCTTATGTCATTAGTTCTTATAAGTAATTTGTTGAGTTCTTATGCTAATGTACGGTCTCTTTTTTCTTTTTTTCCTTTAGTAGTTTGGTCCAAGAAATCATGTAATCATTAATTTTTTCTTTAAGATCACTAGGTTCATCGATTTAGTTTGCCAATCAAGCATTTAACCTTCGTTTAGTTCCTAATTGAGAGCGTAAGATCATTTGTATAATAATAGTACATGCCTCCGATACTGTGTTAAGATGAAACTGAAATGAGTTGGATGTAATGTCTTTGTTTGGTCCACTTTTATTCAGTGTTCAAGAAGACGCGATTAATCTCTCGCCTAGGCGCGATTAATAGCTGGGCAGGAGGAAATCGCCCAGTCTAGCTCTGGGCGATTGATCTAGGCACCTGGGCACTCGGAGACGCGTTTTCACTTTGGTGGGCGACGCCCAGAACAACTAATAAAGGGGAAATTGTAGCCTTTTTGTGAAAATCCCAAACCCTATTCTATTTCCCCTTTCCACCCGCTCTGTAGCCTCCCCGAGAACCTGCCCAATCCTCCTGGAAGATTGATCAATCTGCACTCGCATTTGCCGGATTTGGTAGGCTAACTGGGTTGCCGGCGCCAATAGTCTCTCGAAGGCCCAGAGGTTTCTATTTTTCCGTAGTTGCCAACAGAAAGTAGCGAAGAGGGATGCGTCTATCGGTCTATGGTATTAATAGTCATCTTTATCACTATGCTTTTCATTTTATTTGTTGCTTCTAATTATAATGATCAACAGATAAGTCAATAAAATATGTGAACGCGTTGACCTATGAATCAATTTGGAATTGTGCAAGTTGTTGAAAATAAACACTATTTCAAGAGACATTGTTTTATGCAGGTATAACAGCTCCATTCTCTACTAGCAAAAGCAAATTCGATCATTTGCCTGGAGGGAGGGAAACATCTTTGGGAATCTTCTTGAAATTCCCCGACTTTTATTGTTGATCATCTGACCTTCCAAAAATAGCGATGAGCATAATGTAATTGTCCATTTTTTTGCAAGAGGATAATAGATTACCAACTAATTCACTAATAATTCTTGAGCTTTACGGATGGTATTCTTTTTAATTAATTTTCTTTATTATAGTTATTTATTGTTGTAAATTTTCACTTCATAATGTTAGTATACGTGTAACTATAAACATAATTGTTGAAAGCGTACTAATATTTGTGGATACTCGAAATCTAATATGCTATGAAATAGGTGGCAGACACAAGGACTGTCGTAAATTTAGCATATGTTATACTATCGAGCTAAAAGCCAAGCACAAAGCTAAGAACAAATTTATGGGCACACAAATTTTTGACAAAAAAGTTTTTATTTGTTGGTGGTACATATTTGTTATAAATTTTTAGAATCTTTCAAATGACATAGTAGACAAATCTATAAGTGTTGACTTTTAGATATCAAAGGCAACACCAAAATAAATTATAAAAAATCCATATTGATTTCTGAAAATCATGAATCTTTTTCAAAAACTTAATTTTCACAACAAATGATTGTATGTTTGAACTATAGAGTGCCTTATTTAATTAAAATTTTGAAGAAATAATTGGAATATTTCAGATATGTCCATTATAATACAATTGTACTATCCGTATACATTAATGTTAGCTATTAACAAACACAACTGCTTTTGGAGATATATATTATTTAAAAGTGAATTATTAGTTAATAATTTTGTATTTTCTCAATTAGTACCTAATGGTTGTCGACCATAAAATTTGAATCCTTTATTTGATAAATTTTTATCCCTCCAAATTACTAATAGGGAAAATCCCTTGGAGTTTATAATTAATACTTCAATGCTTAATTATTTTATTTTCATGGATATAATAGAAAAATAAGTGAATAATATCAAATTTTATGAAGAAATATTTTTTAAGTAATTTATTCTAACAATAGGAAGTGATTTTTTTCTTAGATGTAAAAAATATATAGACAACAGTAAGCGATAGCATGATCAATACAAATTCTTATAAACTAACTAATGTTACAATCAATAATTCGCACAAATATTAGTTTCAACCCACTAATAAATTATTTAGACGATCCCAAATTATTTGAAAATATGAAAAAACAGATTAATATAAAATATAATAAATAAAACTAAATTCATCCGACCAACGGATCGAATAAAAAGCTAGTGTATGTACAAGTGGTCATTACTGGCCCCTGTCTGCACGCACCTACTTAAACTCGCTGGAAATGCAATTGCAAAATACAACTAGAATTCTTTCCCGCAAAGATTACTCAACAAACTCATTTGCCTGGCAAAGCACAAAGCATCAACTTACGGCTCGTTTATGATTTCATTGTACCGCGCATCTCTTTCCTCTCTTCCCAACCAACCATGAATCTTCTTCCAATTTACAAAATACACCACCGACTAGTACTCGTTCCCCCTCCTACTCCAAAAACTTTCATCAAACTTTTTGCATTGCATGCTCTCTGTCTCTGCTCAATCAATCTACTCAGGAGTGGGAAACCAAAAACTAAAACAGACACCCCCAAAGAAAAAGATATTAAAAAGTAAGGCATACACACAAATTGTGTACAAGGAAAAGAATAGGTACTCACTCTCTCGGCTCCTCCTTCTCCTGCCCTGCCCCTACAGAGCAACCATTTTAGCGCCTTGCCTATCTGTCTTCAAGGGTTGATGTTGCATTCCCTCAAATATGGGTGCTCGTAGTCTACATACTTCGCCCAGTGCCCCCTGTACTTGGGCAATCCTATCTCCAGCCACGGCTTCATGTTGCCGTTATAGTGTATCACTGCCGCCCTCTCTATCTCCTTCTGATTCACGCTTGGGTTGTACCCCAGCCCCAGCACATGCCACGATCGCTCCAATGAGTAGGTTCGTTTCCAGAATGTAATCAAACCTGGTGGCAGCGTTCCCAACTTCCACAACGATCTGTCATGATTCTGCACATTCACAAGTCAATACAAATGAATGCAGGTCGATTGATAACACAAAATACACTAGTGTTGTCACTCACCAGCTTCTGCCACTTGTGATACA
Source organism: Linum tenue (assembly GCA_946122785.1). NCBI lineage: Eukaryota > Viridiplantae > Streptophyta > Magnoliopsida > Malpighiales > Linaceae > Linum > Linum tenue. The sequence goes on along the minus strand of CAMGYJ010000002.1, from coordinate 586,692 downwards.
CTTCAGTGATGTTTTGCCTTCTCCACTGATCCAAATCAAAGACGTTCATCCCGTATGCCCATCCACACGCATGCGGATCAAAGTTCTTAGAGATCAGAGGATTGGAGAAGTTGAGATACCGATCAAAACGATGGAAGCTCTCTCCACAAGTCTCCACTGCACCATTCACATTACCTCTCAAATCAAGGGACCAAAGAGCAGCAAGATCCTTCTGCACTACTATATCATCATCAACAAACAGCAGCTTGTTCAACTTTGGGAATATCTCTGGCAGGTAAAACCGCAGATGGTTCAAGATGGACAAGTACTTGGGATTCCGATACTTCAGATTCGAATCCGAGCTAGCTCGATGTGACCTAAAGTAGTAATCTATCATAGATGGAGATCCCAACTGCTTCAGAACAGGACTGTAACTTGCATTTAACCAAGTGAACTCCTCGATATTCTGAACTTGAACAGTTGCTTTGCCAGGTGGATTCACTAGAAACCACATCCTCATTGCAGCATAATTGAGCCTATCCGTAACAATGTGGAAAACATGCTTTGAAGGCTCCTGCAAACAACCCAAAAAATCTAATCAGGATCTACCATTCATGTTTTTTGTAATCTTCCTAGCATTGTAATTACTAACTGCAGGACAGAAACTTATTTCACCTTGGCATGTGTAATGGTAGAGTTCAGCACAACTGCAGCTGCCAAAACATTATCTGAGAATAAAGCAGAATGATACAGCAGAGGATCTTCCAATTTCTCCTGATTTGGGAACTGTTGCTGAGAAGTGTTCAATGAATAATACTCAGTTGTCAGGCGCAAAGGAAAGCAGTGGAGACCCTTAGGGAGGGTTTTTGCAGTTAACTGAGTCAAGAACATGGTCTGCTTTTTATGCACACGGAGCTGCTCCTCCGTGGAGTGCAGCATAGCGCGGAGCTTTTTCACCCAAATAGCACAGTCATCTTGTATCTGCTTGCCTTTTGTTAGGGACTGCTCCATTGTCCTCAATTTATCATTTGCACTGCTTTAATGGATCAACTTTAATCAATTGAATACAACACTAACATAGAAGACCATCAAAACAATATAATGGATATCAGATATTAGAGATTAGAGTGATCATGTACTAGATTCTTGAAAATAAGCATTACTTTTTGGGCAGCTCTGAGTCTCTCGTTGCTTCGCCAAGGACACGTGCAACTTCCTTGATCCGTAATCTGAGCTCTCTCGTATAGTGTTGATTATTCTTTGTTGCAGGAAGTGACAGGTACACCTTTGCCCTAATTAGCTGGTCTCTTAATTGACGTACCCGAGCATCTGACATAGCATTTTGATCCGTCTGTTTACCCACTTTAGGTTTCAAGTGATCCTTTTCGCTAGCTTTGCCAGGTTTCACCCCTGGTTTTCGCTCAGGCTACCAAAAAAAACATCATAAAGAAAATAAGTTAACTCTACTGGTTAAACTCACACATTACATTCAACAGAAAGACTCATTGTTGTTACATAAACAGAAGTGTGGGAGACATTTTCCTGTTCTGCACTGAATCATGACTGTATGTGATACCAAATACTCAATCGAAAATATAGAAGGTCATATCAGAAGTGTTCTTGAATTCCTTCTTCAGTGGGAATAATTTCAGCTTCTATTGCAAGGAAATGAAACCGGGTGGGAGGAATACTTTACATACATTATTCAACTCAAAGTAACTGGGGATTTAAGTTTCTTTTGGGATTGTGAACACAATATTGGGACGCAGCAAAATAATTTGCACAAGTACCAACTACCAGGGGGAAACTCTTCTATCGGCCATCACAATCAAAGAATACACTTAACCACCATAACGTAAACACTACGAAAGGGGAGTGATCTCTTCCGTTTCCAAGGCATGAGAAGCTTCAAATGGCATACCGGATCTTGAGATGCACGTTGGGTAACAACGTTGGAAGCCAAGGATTTAGGATCCTTGGAGTTGGAGGCAGCATCCGTGCCATCACTCCTTGATTCCTGCTGAGCAATGGCACTATCAGTGACCCGTCTGATGACAGCATCTGTTTGAGATTGCACTTGTTCATCAGTCGCCGACAACACTCTAGATTTGTGCTCTCTCACAGCTTGAGATTGCGAATCTAAATCAAATGAGCCCAAAATAAAGGAATTAATTTCCAAATGGACCGACGACACCACTCTGGTGGAAAGTGGTTGCAAGACGAGGAATCACCTGCTCCTGCTGCTGCAATTGAATCTTGAATAATTCCATCATCGGATGACGACGCCACCTCTTCTTGGGTGGAGTTGGTGTTGGTGGTGTAAACAACCCCAATAGGGTCCTTAAAAACAGTGGACAACTCCTACAAAACGAATCAATGGCGGAAACTGAGGATATGAGATGGCCATACAAAGGCGAAAGGCTATAAGGCGGAAATACGAATCAATTGTACCTGAGGTAACACGTTGAGACGGCCAGAATCAGCTGGAAGAGTCTGGAGAAAAGAAAAGGAGCAGCAGAATATCAGGAACCTCTCCCGCGTCCTATCAATTCAACGAAAGCCGAAGAGAGAGAATGAAACTTACGAATGAAGTGACGTCTTCAAAGAAATCGATTCGAGCTGCAGAGAAAGAGGAAAGAAGATAACAAAGAATGAGCAAAGGGGGGGAGAATCGATCAAAGAAGAGAGGAAGTGAGAAAGGGAAGCTGACAGGAAGAAGGAGCGAAGGCGGCGAATCGGTCAGTGTAAAGAGCGATGGGAGCAATCACAGTGATGAAGAGCATCCCTATCACCACGTTCCGCAGATTCATTTTCTTTATTTTCCTTCTTCTCCCCGGCGATCTTTTTTGCTCTTTCCCCGGCTTCACGAATTCTCCAAATCGAAACCAAAACTAAACTTACAATGGAAGAAATCAAAACCAAACGGGCCTCAAACTGAGATTCGTTTGTCTGCTACCCGTCGGTGCTGCGTTCCAGGCCAACAACAATCACTACCTCGCCGCAACAGAAACCGTGCACAGAAAGCAACCGCCGTCGCAGCCGCCGTCCATGGGGCGAGAGAGAAAGAGAATAATGGAGCTGCGATTCTATTACGCGTCGGAGCCTCGGAGGACGGAGGGTGAGAATAAGGTTTGTTATGATTGACTGATTTATCTTTATTATTATTTTAATAAAACTAAAAACAATAGGATAAACCTACAATGGAAACTAAAGAGAGAAGATATCGGACATCTAAAGGCTACTTCCCTTTGCTTTGATCGCAGAAGGGGGAAAGAAAAGATACGGCGATTCATAGTAAGGAAGGAAGCAGAGAATTGCCGCCGGAGGAAGGGAAGATGACGATGAACGGGTAAGAATTTGAGTGACAGAGAAGAAAACGTGAGACGAAGGAAGAGAAAAAGGGAAAGGCGCATCTTTAATTTAATTATGGAATTGTTAGACAGCAAAGCATAGTAGCACTCTGAAGGTTAGTTACTCTGAATCGCTATTCGTCGCCCTAAAATTTAAATTATTTCGCCCTAAATTGTACTAAATTGACATTTATAACCCTAAAGCCAATTTCAACCAGTGTCCGTCACTTGAATTGCCGTCAAGCCCACCAACCGTCCGACCACCGCTGTCGTTCCCACAATCCGGCACCGTTCCCATTCCCCACCCGCCGACCTTCTCTCATTCGCCGCCGACCCATTGCTATTCTCCAATCCAGTCAATTTTTTTATATTCCCCTCGCTTTTCAACAATTGAAACAAGGGAGGTTGCCGAACAAGCTTTCCCTCAATCAACCTTTTATTAGAGATAATTTATTTATCTCTAATACCTTTCTATCCATTTCTTCCCCCAAAAAACATGGCAGCCGCCGGTACAGTCTCCACGGTACTGGACCAGTTGGGAACAATCCTTTTCGAGGAACTGAAACAACGGGGGAGGCCGGTGATTGAAGCTTTCGCGCCTTGCTCAACGATGCCGAGCAGCGGCAGCTGACGGAGGAAATAGTGAAGTTATGGATCCACCGCCTGAACGATGTGTCGTTTGAGATCGACGACGTGCTGGACGAGTGGAGCACCGTGATTCTTCAGCGTCGAGTTGAAGCCAACCAGCCGGATCTCAATTGATTGGAGTTGTAGCTCTGGTGGGTCTCCGATTTCGTCGAGAAAGAATGCCCTTTCCTTACTTTCTCTTTCATTTCGTTCGACGATGTGGCGCTGAGACATGACATTGGGTAGCAAGATTAAGGAGTTGAACGATAAACGACAGCGGTGGTCGGACGGTTGGTGGGCTGGACGACCATCCAAGTTACGAACACCGGTTGAAATTGGGCATTAGGGTTATAAATGTCAATTTAATACGATTTAGGGCGAAATAATTTAATTTTAGGGCGACGAACGGCGGGAATATCAGTTCGGTCCTTCAACTTTTCTGTTTGTCTGTTTGATATGCGAACTTTTTTTTTGTTCGTAAAGTGATCAATGGTACTCGTTATGAATTTATGATGAAGCATTGTGAGGGAAATTACCAAGCGTATCACTACTACTAAACAACTTTCTCAAAAAAAAAAAAAAAACTACTACTAAACAACTAAATTATAGCTCGGCCCGTTGGCCGGAGCCCGGAGGTAGTCCTACTCAAAATTTGATAAACTGTTTTAAACATAATGAAGGTGTCGGAAGATGTAATTACTGCGGACAACATATTGCAACCAACTAATTCGAGGCATAATCGTGATTGCAATTCAACTAAAAACAAATTAAGAAAAAATGCATATGTTTCTTTAGTTTGCTTTGCATAGCAGGGAAGATCCCAAAAAGAATATAAAATCCAATGAAAGAAATTGACCAGCATGTAAGCCTTCAACGAGAGGAGATTAGGATGGTGATGAGGAGGTTAGCCGGGTGTCGAATCCGAGAGGAAGGTTTGGAGATCCCGCGATGGTTGGGCTTTTAGTTGGTCGGGGCACTATTTGAACTTGTTTACATTAGTAGAGTCTTTTACGTCCGCCTTAGGCAAACCAACAACACTCAAACTTTTCATGTTTACCCCTCTTTGCTCTAGCGTAACAATAGAGGTGGAGGATGAAGAGGTTAGTCGATTGTCGAGTCAGATGGAAACTTTTTTTTTTTGGTGAAAAGATGGGAAACTTTTAGTGGATTGTCGATTATCATATTTCATTTCTTGTTATGGAGAGACGGCGATGATTGAACGTTTAGTGGATCAGGGTACTTTTTGGGCATGTTTACATTAGTATCGCAATTTCCATTCGCAATCAGCACACCAACACCACTCAATCTTTCCATATTTACCCCTATTATAAAGACACATGTGCCCATATTCACTTCAAAGTTTTGTGTTAAAATATCATTGCTTAATGTAGTTATAAAAATTAAGTCAATGTTAAGAACACTACATCGCTTCTACACGTTCAATACTGCAATCGATATGCAATATTTGAACCAATGACATTTGGGTTGCGATTTTAAAATTATCCTCCTTTTATAAGATAAATAGAAAGTGAATTAATTATTAAACTTGAATTAATATAATCAAAATATGAAAATAGAAGTATTAAACACCAAAATATATTTCAGGGAGAATTAGTGGGTAAGCTAACCATGATCGAAAAGTCCTACGATTTTTCAGATTTTAGCTTTTTGTACATTTTTTATATAAAATTATCAAACAAATTTGTTTAGTATAGTTGGTTATGTTTCTTGTCTTTGTTCGAAGATACCATAGTTCAAATCCTACTACTAATGTATTTTTCATGTTAATAAAAATAATAAATTATTGAGAAGACGAATCTATTCGTCCTACTTTTGCTCTAGATTAGGGCTGGTAATCGGTCGGTATTCGCTATACCGGATACCGATTATCCGGTATTCAATATACCAGAACTAGACAGTGTACCCACCGAATACCGATACCGAATGTTATCCGGTATACCGAATACTGAATAGTCGGTATCCGATATTAATGCTGGTATACCGAATACTGGTTATGAGGGCCTTTGTTGGTTTGACTATGAAAAAATTAGAAGAATAACACAGGCATAATCATCTAAGTTATCTAAGTCATCTAATTCACACAATCATCTAAGTCATCTAATTCACACAATCACACATGCTACTTCTCACAAACAATTAGATTCTCACATGCTAGATGCTACTATGCTGCTGCCTGCTGGTGAAGAGAAGAGAAGAGGGAGGAAGACAGGGGCTCTGGCTCAGGGTCAGGAATTTCGAGCTTAATCATACACTTCTCCTATCATCTTTTTTCAGTTCTCACCATCCTTCCTAACCTTACAACTGGTCTGTGACTTGTTTGCTTCTCCTTTTCTTTTCTTTCCTTTTTCTTATTTTATGGATTTCATCATCTACATTCACTTCCGTTTCTCTTCCCATGTACAGATACAAGAATGACTAAAGATTGACAAAGACTATGACTAGCATGGATCTTGCATATGTGGTGTAAAAAAAAACTCTTATACCTCAAACATGTCATGTCTGTTTCCAACTCATCAGTACATCACTACCCTGAGGAGCCCCGACTGGGGTCCGGAGTAGTCGAGGCCCTCCTCTTCAAGCAGATACCGCTGTATAGCAATCGAAAGTCGTGCAGGGGTTCGAGCGCCTCTGGTATGATGCCCTGTTCCAACGCATATATAAAACCTGCACCACACGTTTTACTTTTCTTTTTATAATCGGTATTATCGGTATACCGGTATACCGTCGGTAACTACCGACTCTTATCCGGTACTACCGAATGTAAAATCACACGCCCGAATACTAAATACCGACGGTATCCGGTATACCGGATACCGGTTTACCGATTACCACCCCTACGTCTAGATGCAGAGATTTTGAAATGAGGAAGCACATTTTCCATTTCACTATTACATTAGGTGTAGATCTGCACCTTGCCTAAAACAATATCACAACGTAGTAGTTTCATAGGTGACCATGACAAAATGTAACACTCGAAATCGAAGTCATGAAGAAATAAACTAAGTGATCACTAACTAGAATAGAAGAGATATAAGAGTGTGGTAGTAATTAACCCTTTTTATTTGTTCTTATGCATGGAACTCGTGGCCCATAGAATTGAAAGAGCAATTGTTGGGAAACTTTGAGAACCCCTATAGGTTTCTAAGGATGGTCCAAAGCTCTATCATCATTCTTTGCTGACAACCTCATTCTTTTTGCAGAAGCTGAGGGGAGATAAAATTGATGTCATCAAAGCCTGCTTGGAAGACTTGTGCTCTAATTCGGGTCAATGAGTATATCTCAACAAATCGCCCATATAGGTCTCCCCCAACATTCATAGAAATAGAGTTCAAATCCTTAGTCGTCACAGGGCCGGTATTCCCCTCACGGCTGATTTGGGGAAATACTTAGGCCTAAACACTATTAATGGTCGGATAACCAAGCTTAGGTACAAAAAGCTACTTCTTAATATAAAAAAGTTAGATACTTGGAAAACAAGACACCTACCACTTGAAGCTCGCATCACCCTAGTAAGATCGATCTCTTCTTCTATGTCAATTTACCTCATGTTCGAAAGCTTTGTCTGCTATGGTTTGCAAGTCCCTTGATAATTGCGACAAACGGTTCATTTGACAAAAGCAAATTCCATCCTATGGTCTGGGAACAACTTTCTCTACCTCGCCTGTAGGGGGTGCAGAAGTGCGTCCAACAAGACCAGCTAACCTCACAATGTTGGCCAAGGGGGATTGGAAGATTGTCACTTATGAACAATCTCTTTGGACGCAAGTGGTTGGAAAAATAAAAAATATGGGTCAGCAAGGAAAGGCAATGACATCATTCAAAAATCTAAAGGAAGTTCTTTTACCTGGCGGAGTTTTACTCAACCTACCAATGTCTTGCTTGCACAAAGGCTATGCTCAAAATGTTCTGAACGGTAAAAAAACACTAAATTTTGGCTCGATCCCTATCAAGGAGAAGGACCGGCCTGTTGCAGGCTACTGAGACCCTAACTCTGGAAATTAAAAAAATCGAGACTTTACTGCCAACAGACATCACCATCAACATAAAAATGAAACTTATTGATCCATTTTCGATCGATGAAGACCAACCTCTCTGGAATCTGTCTTCCAACGGCCATTTCAGTACCAGCTCCGCTTTTCGTGTTATTTCTCCCCAGCAAGCAGGCCCCTAGAAGTAGAACCCCTGCTTTCTAGAAGCAAATCTGGCGCCTCAAAGTCCTAGAGACTTGAGTGTTTGTTTGACTTTGAATGGCGAGCAAGGGGAGGCTCTCCACCAACCAAACCAGGGAGTTGAGACACCTCGTGGTCGTGGAGAATCATACTTGCCCAAACTATCATAATTCAATTGAGACACACATACTTACATTGCCTCCGATCGAGATTGTGATGTTGCAAGAGCGGTCTGGACAAATTAAGGTGGTGCCACTCCACCGTCAACCCCATTTCTTTGCCAGTCACTATGAAGATTGGCTCTCCAATAACCTTGGTAATGATACTCGAGGAGATTGGTTTGGGGAATGGGCTCAATTTTTTTCCTTGCTTCTTTGGTACATATGGAAGAACCGGAATGCATGAGTGGATCTTTCAAGGATAATGCTATCCCCATCAACTCGATCTCTATAATTATATCATCATCAAGGCAAGCGAGTGGGTCAATGCATGGGAGTCTTCGACTACTACATTGGAGACAACAACCCCTTACAATCGCATAGAACTGATCGAATGATCGCCCTCACCGGTGTGATGGCTCAAACTGAATACATATGGAGCTACCACAGGGATCTCTCGTTATATCTTCTACTTGCAGGATCATCCGTGACCACAAATGGAGATTGGGCTGGCGGCTTTTGTAGCAATCTTGGGAATGGCACGACTATGGAGGCTTGACTTTGGGGTTTATATCAAGGAATGGAACTCGCTAGAGCAACAACATTCAATTTCTCATGGTGGAATCAGACTCTAACTTGGCGATTTATTTGATCTTGAAGAGAATTGATTTGGCTCACCCTGATCCTCAGACGACAGTTGAATCGCAGTTAAGTAGTTCGTCTCGCTCATACGTACCGCAAGGGGAATAGAGTCACAAACTGACTCTCAAAGTACGGTCTCGTCTATCTTGTCAGGTCGTATGAGCTTATGAACCCAACAGATTTAATCTAGATAATTACAGAGGGTATGATAGGAGTAAGCCACTCAAGATTGGTCATTCAAGTACCTGTTGTTAGTAGCTAGCTATTTCTTTCCCTCGGCTTGTCTAGTTCTTGCTCGGCCCTCTTTGTGCAGCTTGTTTCCTCAGGTTACTGAGTTGGCCTGCTTATTGTTTCTTTGTTCCTGGCCCAGGGCCTCCCTTCTATAAAATAAAATAAAATAAAATAATAGCTACAATAATTTGTATTCTGTCTAATTACCAATTGCAATTAAAGTAGATAGATAGTCTTCTATCTATCTATCTATCTTCTATCTATACATAATATTATGGCAATTCAAAAGTAATTGCTTGCCACCTAAGCACTTGAAGAGTTCACAAATTGCCAAGGTGAATTTTTTTTTTAAAAAAATAGTTATTGATATATTAATAGAGCTATCTCTCTTCATTTAATATTTCTTTTTTTTATCCATAATTTTTTTGCATTATGTCAATATAGTGATATACACAATAATAAATTATGTATGAAGAGTGATATATATTGCATTTGCTATTTTTAAAATTTTTTATATTCATTTTTCTTTTTCCCAATAAATCCTTTATGTTTTTGTTTTTGCATTGTATCGATGTACGCAACAATAGACTAATGTCTTTGAGTCACGCATATAAATTTTTTTAACCCATAAATATCTGATTATAGATTACTAAGTAAATTTTTTACTCATTTTTACTAAAATTTAAAAATATGTTACATTTTGATGAACAATTTATATAAACACTCATACATAATAATATTTTATAACGACAAAATAACGATGAAAAGAGAGAAAACAAGAAACGTTTGAATAAAAACTTGAACAAGCAATAATAGCCATTTCTTAAAAAAAAACCCCTTATTCATTCTGATTAAGTGAAAACATATGAATCACATGTGCAATAATTTACAATGTATCAAAAGTTCAAATTACTAATATTTTTCTCTAGAAATTTAAGCAAACTCTATTGAAGTCTTACGTATGTTAAGAAATTTAATTTTCACACTTGGAGTTATTAATTGTCATGGATTATAAATCAAAGTTTTCAAAATGACTTCGATATGATTGTTGACGAACTGGACTTCATAACTTAGGCTGCAACACGAGATATATTGAAAAATGAGTTAGATGAATGTTTGTTAAGGAGGTACGTTAAACATCATGAATCACCAACGCCTGACCTGTGCATTAATCAAATAAAGGTTTAAAATTTTTGTTTAATATTTGAATGTCTTGGTAGACAAAACTAAATTCGACGATTGTGACAATGAATAAACATTACTGTGTTAGTTGAGATATGTAAACCAAAACCTTTATAGTTACAAGAGTCTAAATCGATGAGTGGGTTAAAATGAAGAATATTTAATAAGGATTAATTCAGTAAGACAATTGTAGAAGTCATTTGGTTATATGTTTGTGAGCAAGTGATATACCAAAATTTTGTTGTAACAAAAACTTTTCCGATATCAAAGTCTCAAAATAAAATTATTTTAGTTTGTAAGAATAAGGAAGTTGTATTTACATTGAGTTGCCTTAGCCAAAAAAGTTGTTTTCGTATTCCAATTTCCACCCAACGAGCCAAGTTTAATGGTATTTATTAGAGCTGAAATTACAATAAAGTTTTTATATGTATATGTTTAGCTATTAACAATAGATGTTCCTACAATACATCCCAGGATTCAAATGCATGTGAAATGTCACAATGTTTGTATGAACAAACACAATAGGTAGAGAAATTTTAGTGAATGCACATTCAAATATTTGGAAAATTATAGGTATTGTATTGAGATTTTAAAACGACATCTAGACAACAACCATGAGTTCAGGGTTGGTCCAAACTTCAAAAATTAGCAATTGATACGTATTGTATAAGATACTATATTTGAGTGTCTTGAAGACAAATTTTGTCATAAGATCCTATACATATACTTTATGAACATCCACAACGAAAATGAGCGAGATTAGAGAATTGAATTATATATAAATGGTACGATGTGTATCAAGTTTTAATTGAGATAAACTTAATTTATCCAATAATCAAGTATCTTTATTTAATATTTTGAACTATTATAAATTGGTCGAGAGTTCGTCCAAAATTGAGAATCACGAAATGGTATATTTTGTATAAGATAATAAATTTGAGAGTTTCGGATGACAAATCTTGATATACGATTTTAAATGGGATGTGATAAACTTTCACGATAAATTAGAGAATCAAAACATTATAAACGAGTTTGCTAACTATAAAATATTAAAAAAAATTCAAAAATTTAAACATTTAAATAAGCTAATTAATATAATTTTTTCAGCCAACGAACCGAAAAAAAGCTAATTTCAATAAAGAAAAAAGTAGATAGATAGTTGCCGCCGTGTGATTCTTCTTACAATTGATGTTAATTCGGAAGTGTCCAATTTGGCATTAAAATTAAAGCAAGAGGTATCCATGTGGACGTCGACCAAATCGAGACGATGATGATGAAGAGTTTTGATGGATCCTATTTCTACCTCTCGTGTGACATTGTATATTATTATATATAATTTGTTGATTTACTCAGGTTGTAAACTCGGTTGAATTGATTGGTCCAGTTGAACAAGTGGATTGAGGGTTAATAGTTCAATTGTTTTTGTCTAATCTAGTTTGAATTTTGAATATATGAAAAAATGTATTTTAGTATTCATACATTTATAATGAGATCAAATATCATTTAACATGCGGGTAATAACATATAACATTACACCAAAATAATAATTTGTACTTGGTCCAATATATAATGAAATTTCAAACACACTCGTATATACATCATATAACCTTTAGATCGAGAACCTTGTAACACCCCGGTATTTTAGAGTTAGGTTCGACTTTAATGCATATGATCGGTTGGATTGACGGTTAAGTACAAGAGTTACAACCGCCTTTATTACAACCCGGTATTTTATAGTAATAATAACTATTATTATTACTATAATTAAAAAAAAGTTATATATACTAACCTAGAGGGCCGAGCGGCCCTCATTAATCCCAAACACCCTAATAATCCCCCCCCCCCCCCCTACTCTCTGCAGCGAGAAGAAGAAGGAAAAGAGGAGGGCGGCGCAGCAACTCCCCAGCCCAGGCAGCGCCGCTCGCAGCCGATCCCGATCCCAATTCTGATACCGATCCCGACCCCAATCCGAATCCCATCACTTTCGTGTTTATAGGTAAGGATCACGAACCCCTTCGCGATTTCTAAACTCGATTTATTGATAGTCTAATCCGAAACTCGTATTTTTATTACCGGTGACGTTGAGGGTTCGATCAACAAGGAGATCAACGTCCCGGGTCATCCAACCTAGGCCTAGGCACGTTCTAGAGGTAAGGGAACTCGATCCCTTTGAGTTAGATCGATTGATTTGGGATTTTTCGTGAGGGTAGAATTCTGGGGTTTTAGCAACAGGCTTTTAGTGACAGATTTTGATTGGTCACTAAAGCTGCTGGGAATTTCCAGAAACGTATTTTTAGATGTTTTAAATTGTTTCGAGCCTCTCTGAAGGTTTTTTCTGAATATAAAAATTTTATAAATTGAACGACGTCTAGGAGATGATTGTAATTTAATTTAAGTATTTTTTAATATGTATTGCTATTTTTAGAAATTGTTCAAATATTTGTTGTAATTAAATAAAAATCTTGCCGAGGAGATTTTAAGGGTTGGATAATTTTCCAGAGTATAGGTGCTTGTGATTGACATGGAAAAATTATTGTACAAAATTATAAGAAGGTTCAAATTAGGTGAAAAATTCTTCCAAGATAAAAATAATTAAGAAAAATGGTCGTTATTTAAGGGATTAATTCTAGAAAATTTTAATGGGGTTAAAGGACCCTTGGAATGAGGTTCAATACTGGAATTTGAGGAGAGGATTTTCTAGTGATTCAAAAGGGGTTTTAAATCAAGAAAGGTCGTCTAAGAAAATGGATTCTTATTAATAGGTTTCCCCAAGATAATCCGGCTAAGGAGGGGTTTCTTCGAAGAAGGAATTGAGGAGTCATCTTTTTGAGGTGAGTGTAAAGGGGGTAGAATCTCTGTCGTAGGTCTTTTAGTTTATGCTTTTCGTTCAAGTTATTAATTAGTTAATTTTTGAGTAATGCGCGATATGTGTGTGACCGCCTGTAAGGGTGGAGGCACGCGTTGTGCTATGTATGAATGTATGGATGTATGATTGTATAGTTGGTTAATGGTAAGAGGAACCCCCGGGCGGTTGGGCCACTACTGGACGCGGTAGATGGTCAGGTCACTGCTGGACGGCGAGACGTAACGCAGCAGTTGATCGAGTATGTTGGGGTCACTACTGGACGGCGAGACGTAACGCAGTAGTTGATCGGGCATGGACTGGACGGCGAGACGTAACGTAGTGTCATTGCCTAGTTTGAGTATGCAACCGGACGGCGAGACGTAACGTGGTTGGCATACTAGGGTAGGGACACTAGACGGCGAGACGTAACGCGGTGGTCCCTTGTGTTGGTGTCTATGGATTAAGAATATAAGTAAGAAGAATTCTAGAGATAAGATAGGAGTAGAGATCTCTTATAGACTGTTTGATAGTAAAGTTTAAAGGATGAAAGTGAGAACGACTTTCATCTAAGGAAGACATTCCCCTATTAATGTGTTTAGTAAGGAGTTTGCCTAGGGCAAAGACCTTAGGAAGTAACGACGAGACTGACCCCTTCTCACTCACCAGGTTGAGGATAGTCTAGCAGAAGGGGATCACGAGAAGAAGCAGGGCGAGGCGAGCAGCAGTACCAGCGTCGACGGGATATCGGAAAGCTCGTGAGGAGTCAAGGTAGATTAGTTAATTATTTTGTTTCATGGTTATTAGTATAAACTGGAGATTCTGTGTTGAGTCGTTTTTAAGTGTTTGAGATTGAGGATTGTGCCCAAGTGTTGGGGCTTTTCGTGAAAAATTCTTAAATGATGTCAGATTGTTTATTTTAAAATGTGGTTTGGGTTGCTCCGGAGTAACCGATTTTTGGTTTGAGTTATGGTTTGATTTTTGAAAAGAGACGGGACGTGTCAAACCTTATTACGGATCAACCTCATATGTGTGGCACCCTTTTTCCTCACAGAATTTGGGTCAACCCAGAGTCAACATGCGAATTGACAACCTACTTTGTTGGTTCACCAAAGTATGGGCAAATTAAAGCGATACTTGACTAACTAAAACTCTTTTAAGAAAAAACTAATGGCTCTTCTTATGGTATACATCCACTACCTATTAGCTTTTGCTTTTCCATCCATGTGTTAAGGAGGGGTAGTTTGTAGCAATCAACGCCCGTATAAAATATTGTTTTTTAATCATGTTTAGAGAATGAAAATAATGATTTTATTTTGTATGGAGAATATTATCTAGAAATCCAAGTAGTCATTGTCCATAAGTGCAATTTACTCTCTCTTAGTCGTTGAAATTCATGTTCTTCTCATTCACAACCTCGTGTCCTCTTAGAAGTTAGATCTGTTTAGAAGTCGTATTCACGTAACAAAACTTATTATTTTATTTATACACATAGCTATTTTTGGAATGCGATGCCTCATTAGTCTTCGAGTCAAATTTATTCTCAGAAATCTTAAGTATAATGCTTTAATTGAAGTTTGACTAAATAATTATGATATGAACTTACTCATTATTATGTAAATCATCCTCCTCTCTCCCTTGTTCTATAGCTCATTCATCAACGACAACGAGTGCAAATGGGTACGATACTCTCCCACAACATTTTTGTTTCTTGCTACTTCTACAATTTTGTTTTATGAATTTCATTTTAGTAATTTTCCCCAGTGTTCAAGAAGACGCGATTAATCTCTTGCCTAGGTGCAATTAATAGCTGGTCAGGAGGAAATCGCACCGTCTAGCCCTGGGCGATTGATCTAGGCATGCTAAATGATTAATCTCCATGGAAAACGGCTAATTGGTGTCTAGGCACTCGGGCGCGTTTTCACTCTGGTGGGCGACGCCGAGAACAACTAATAAAGGGGGAAAGTGTAGCCTTTTTGTGAAAATCTCAAACCCTATTCTATTTCACATTTCCATTCGACCAGCTGCTCCCCCTCATCGACCAGCAGCGAGATCCCTCCTCATGGTTGGTGACTTGAAATGTTTGTAATTGTGGAAAAAGGTTGAATGTGTATATGAATGGATGAATAATGATATGGCGACTTGGGGTTTTTATGGAATATGGCTTATCTATCATATTTTTTTCAACGTTTAATCTCGCCTAGGCAACGACTATTCGGCCTGGGTGCTGGGCGGTGCCTCCTCGCCTAGTTAGCGCCTAACGTCTTCTTAAACATTCATTTTTTCATACAACACATTTGCAGTATTATCTTCCACTCGAACTAGTCAATAGTCATACCTAGTATATAATAAATTAATAATACTAATAACAATAAGAATAATAATATTATAAAAAAGCAATAAGAATAATAATAAAGTAGAGAAGTTAATTGGGGTTGATTTCTTTGGTGTCATCACTTCTCTCTCTGGTATTCCCCTCCTGCCTTCTTTCTTCCTTGGCCTTATTCGTATTTTCACCTTTTTGTCCAATTAAGCTTCCGTTTCCCGTTCCGTCTTCCCCAGATTATCATTTCATCAGCAATCATTTCATGTTTTGGGTTTCATTTCTTTGGTTGCCTGGCTTCTTTTCGGTTTCTAAATTCTAACTATCTACCTGTCTGCTTCACCATTTCTAGCAGAGTCCCCCTTTTTCTGCAAGGAAGAAGTTCCCCAAATTTCCCATCTCTCTCTCTCTGCACAATCGGAAAAAGAGCTGACATTTTTCAGTTATTCCCACCAAGCTTTGAGATCTAATACATCTTTTGCTCTGCTTCTACTGATTCTATTGCTCCTGCTGCTTCCGCTTCCGCTGCCGCCTGCCGCCGCCAATGGTGTCCGGTAAGTTGCTCTTCCTTCTTCTCCTCCTCCTCCTGCTGCTTCTGTACATTAGTATGGCAAAATTCATCTCGATCGTCATAGCTCTAGCTTCTTTTTTGGGTGGGCTATGTATATTTATATTATTTTCCTCTCAGCAGAAGCTTTCCCTACTTTGAGAATTCCAGTCTCTTGCTTGTCAAACTTAATTTCTGTCGTCCCTTATACTGGGTCTCTCCTGTTTCCATTGGCATAACCCTAATTAGATATCCCCCCTGGGTATTTGGCTGTTTTTTGGGTTCTCTCTATCTTTCTATCCCTTCCCAATTGAATTCCCCTCGATTAAGATTGCTTACTAGCTACTCCCCTTCATTTCCTTTCCTTACCATAATTGTTGTTGACCAATTCAGCTCTATTGCCGCTTAAAGTAAAGTAAAACACTTTCCTTTTCTGCATACAATCCTATTCTCAGTAGCCATGGTTGATCCCCGTATCTCCTCGATACATGCTAATCTTCTCTCCCTTGATTCTTCTTATCTGCCCAGCTGCTTCATGATCAGTCTAAGTTGGATGAATCCCCTAGTCTGATGCTCCACTAGGTCCCTTCACCTGCATCTCAGTCTCAAACTAGCAAAATTTGTGTTTATTCAGTGTAAGAGTTGAGGTGGAATTTGTTTCCAGTTACAACATTTGCACGAACCCTTCGTGTATGCTACGTCTGTGGATACTTTTTGATGAAGGTGATGTTAATTTTTATTAATAAAAGAACCAACCTAACAAGAGATAATAATCCATAGCTAAAAGGAAGAACAGGGGAAAACCGAAAGCAGAGACCAAAGTTTCAGGAGCCGTTGTTATCTGCAATTGTGGTGTACGTGCTTGTATGCACTCTCTCCATATAATTTTAGATGCTACTTGTTTGTCTCTTCTCGCCTACGCTTAAAAATCTGGGTTGTGACTTGTGAATGCTATGAAGCATTTAAGGCTGAAAATTAGCTTGAGGGATAGACATGATCGCATAATCTTTGTTAGTTAACGAGACTGAGATGATTTCCTGTTTAGGTTGCTCAGTTGATGTGGATGTTGTGCATCCAATCTGAAGGCTTTATTTCAAAATAATGGAACTTGTATGCTAATTGGAAGTCCTCATGTGCTATGGATATAGACATATATCAATATACAATCTTCTCATGCTCTTGTAAAATCTAGGTGATGGCATCCTTCTCCGCCAGTTCCTTTTAAAGTAGAATTGCCCGCCATTGATGCCGCTTGGTGAAAAAAACAAAAAATTCGGAGGGAAAGATGGACGAAGAAAAGATCTATTATGATACATAAATGCATTCTCTAAGTGTCTTGACCCGCCAAATATCAATTAGAGTAGTGATTCCTCTTCGTAGCTTCATGGGTGGGTGTTCTCTGAACTACACCATATATAAAGTTGGATGCTAGGTCATGAAAAATTTCCCAACTTTTGCTTTCTGCTTCTAATCAAATATCTTGAATCTGGTTGCAGGTGACTTATGTGTTTTCGAGCCTAACTGTTGATCCAAGTCAAGGTTTGGTTCCTAAAAACACACTAGTTCATGGTCATATAGAGTGAGGTGTTTTTGTGCAATGGACCCCGTCAATGGTGGGAACAATATGAACAACCAGAGCCTTGCCTCTAAGCAGCGACTGCGCTGGACTCATGAACTTCATGAGCGTTTTGTTGATGCTGTAGCACAACTTGGTGGGCCAGATAGTATGTCCCTTCATCATTTATCTCTACAGGTCTTATCTTTTGGTTTTATTTTAGAACTTTCTCTTCGTATATTGTATGATCTTAGAAGCATACTCTGTACGACCTCATACAATACCTATGTTGCTTGGAGGTGTGAGAGTTTAGAAGGTTTTGTCTGCTTGTACCTTGCCTTACTGCAATAATTACTTACGTTAGGCGATTTCTCCAGGGGCTACTCCAAAAGGTGTTCTCAGGGTCATGGGTGTACAGGGATTAACTATATATCATGTCAAAAGTCATTTACAGGTATATGAATCTTGGTCAGACTTTTATTCTTATATCCTTTCTCTTATTTCCTGTTTCCCGAGGTAGGAGAGAGAAGGGAGAGGTTTGTGGTCATTATTTTCCTGATTTTCATTTTGGTCTTGAATCCCTTTTCTCCATCCAGAAATATCGTCTTGCCAAGTTCCTTCCAGACTCCTCTTCTGATGGTAAGTACCTTGTGCATATAGGCTCTTAATGGTTGTTTGTAAAACGAGCTCAGGTTGCTGGTTCTCATGCAGACTTGTGTTTTGTGCTAGGGAAAAAAGGTGACAAGAAAGAAGCCGGCGAGATGCTTTCCAATTTAGATGGCTCATCGTAAGTGAAGTTGACCACCTTCGCTCTCCTTTTATGTCAGTTTCTGTGTTGATGCTCCCTTTTGTATGTTCTGGTATACCTATTAATTTCTTTGTTTAGCTGGAGATATGGTGTGAGACTGACTATGTTTTTTGTTTCTTTTTCAGTGGAATGCAAATCACAGAAGCTCTCAAGCTGCAGATGGAGGTCCAAAAGCGACTGCATGAACAACTCGAGGCAAGTTTCTTCCTCCCGGGACTCATATCTAGGTCACTGCTCTTGCGTCCCTCTTGTACTTTGTAACAATTTCTTATTTTTATTGTCTAACGCCATTATCTAAAAAAGTTTCTTCCTCCGCGCCCGAACACTATATATGATCATTATGGTTTATTTTCTGATGTGGTCAATATTTATTTATTGGGCACTTATTTCACTCTACATGAGTAAAAATCTTGTTCCTTGCTTATGTATTGTGATTAGTTCATTTCATTATGCTCTAGTAGATTATGAAATATGCTATGTAGGACATTAGCGGTCAGAAAATTGGTCAGTTTTTGTGTGGAAATACATCCATTATAGAGCCAATTGCGTTTTGTTGTTATGAATCTCTCCATAAGGTGTGCCAAACAAAGGGGGAACCCTGGGATTTATAGGTCATTTTGTCTGCTGTCTTATCTTGATTCAAATAAGCTCTCTGCATCTCAACTAACTTCCAAACTTTGTTTGAAAAGCTTCAACTCTTACCCACAACGTGCTACATGCGTGTTTTCAACATCACAGGTGCAGCGGCAACTGCAGTTACGTATCGAGGCACAAGGAAAGTACTTGAAAAAGATAATAGAAGAGCAGCAAAAGCTGAGTGGAGTACTTGCAGAGGGACAACCACCTGGCTCTGGGGGGATTCTCCCACCAGCTGACTTAGAATCCGACAAGACCGTTCCTACAACCCCTGTCCCAAGTGAGACCCCCCTCCAGGACAAGGCTACAAATGGCAAGATCTTTGCGATCAATGAACCACTCCGACAACAGCATCACCACCAGGAGCCAATGACCCCTGATTCCCGTGATGACATGGGCTCTCCGGATGATGATAGTCCTACAGCTGAAAGGTCGTTGAAGAAGCAGCGTCTAGGCATGGGGCCAGGACAGTTTGGTAATGAACCGGATATGCCTTTCCCTCACCAGATACTGGAGTCTAGCTTGAACTCTCTAGCTCAGTCCCAGGCTCACCCTGTGTTTGCTACCAGTCGAGAGGCATTTGATCCTTCAAATGGGCTATCGATTGGGATGGACAGTCAAATGCAGAAGATTTCAGGAGGGGATCTCTAGCCCTTGGATGGTGGTTTCAGAATTATTTGAATTGGGGTCATTTTACTATCATCATCATGTATCTTTTATGTAATTTGGGGAAGAAAAAACATGGTTAATCAGGCTAGATAATGGAAGATTAATGTTAGACAAGACAGACAAACCGGTAGGTTTTAAGGAAAAAGCAGCAGGCTGTTTATTATATTGGTTTTTTCTTAATCTTTTTCTCTTTTCTTCTAAAATGCAGTAGATGCATGTCTTGTTTAATTCAGTGAGAAGTATTTATGAAGCTCGCTAGTTTATTGTGGACTAAACTGTTAATCAATAATGCCTTGATACTCTGATCGAGGAAATGCCTTCATTAACGTCAAAAGGGAAAACAGAATGACTACAAAATTCAACTGATGATGGTCCAACATGAGAATGAATGGCAGTATTGCATTTGTTGTACCAGTACAGACAGAATCAATAATATTTGCATCAATCAATCAATGCTTACAGTTACCCTCAGACTAGCAAAAGGATGGTGTTGAATTTGAAAGAGATTGAGGGATCATAAACACAAGTAATGGATATGGACAAGGTAACATAAATTGATAAAAGCAGTTGATCGACTCAGGAAGAACAATGTCTCTGATGATTTACTCTTCTTAGTATACAATGGCGTAGCCGTTTGCTCAAAGCTTCAAGCTTTTCAAGCTTCTCGCCCTTCTGCTTCTTCTTTGGAGATTTCTTCTTTTTCTTCTGCTCTTTCTGAGGAACTGCAGCTGCAGCAGCACCAGCTGCTGCTGGCTTCCTTCGTATCTTCCGTAGAGGCGTGGCAAAGGCCCTCAGACTCAGAGTACTCTACATGAAATGTAAAATATATCAGCAAGAGGAAAAATTAATGTGTTAACTTAAAAATAACATTCATCCCTTCAACAAGTTCCTCCTCCAATTGTGATTTATGGGTAGAATCTATAGGCATAGCAAAAACTACTTGGGGCAGAGCATGGGAACAAGAAAGAAGGGGAGCACCTCATGACTGCTATCTATAGTTCTATGTTTGGCTGAAGATTCTTCGTCATCACTACCACCAAGAGATGAGCATCTACCCCAACTCTCCCGATTTGAACTAGTATAGGAGCAGCATTCTTCGCTCTGATCAGTTGCCTTATCCTGTAAACATCATACATACATACATCAACACCAGCTATCACAAAAACTTATGTAGAGTGTCATTCAAACTAAACTACAATTTAGGTAAACACCTGCAAATACAATGGGTCTATGCAGCTGGCCTTATCATTTGTTTTGTCGACTACCGGTGTCTGCATTATTAACAAAAACACAAATTGCAACTTCAGATGTATACAGAAGGTAGACTCTGAAGGGGGGATTTCTGCCATATGTGGAGGAATGTGCGTACTGTTGAATTAGTGGCAGGAGCGACTTCAGAAAGAAGTTCAGAAACAGGTTTTGATGGTGGGATGTTGGCAGGAGCAGAAGATGAACTTGCAGCATCAGTACAGGCAGAACGAATGCCTGTGATTATCTCATACAGAAGACTCTAAGAAACAAAGAAGGAAATATCTGTAAGGTTCCATGTTTTGTAATCAACTATTAAATTCACAATATTGGGAGTAAATTCCCCAAGAGCTTTACAAGAATACTACCTCATCCAGGCCAGCACCAAGCTTCAAGTCTGAGAGATTATAATATTTCTCAAGCTTCCTTGAGGAAGTAGTAATTTGAGGAGGATGAAGGATATTGAAGAAGAATATGGAAACCGAATCATAATAGAACTGTGGCCGTGAGGAATTGTGATCACCATTGAACTTTATCATATTTTTGTCACCCTGTTCAAAACCACAAATTGGTCAGCCCTTCCAAATAAGTTGATAAGTAGAGAAATTAAGAACTGTTTGGAATAATGAGATCATTACAGCAAACGACTTGAAGATTATGTCAGAATGATGGGACTGTATGAATTTGTCATCACTGGCATGACCAAATAAAGCAGGAATGAATGTTTTAGGAGCAACCTGAGAGCAAAGATGAAAAAATATTACCATCTAAATGAACTTAAGAACAGGTGGTCAAATTCAGCTCTGAATCACCAATACAGATACACCAGGAAACTATTGCGAGTGAATCCTTGCTTAAGTTGATCAAGCAATGGACACTATCATACTTTTACCATATTCTTAGATAGTTTCCATAGGTCATCTCTCTATAATCAATGCCCAATAAAAAAATGTGTGGGTGTGTTAGTATAAGTTTTTAGAACAAATACACCAAACCTTTAGAGTATTGAGATCCATAATGTCAAATTTTGCTTTCTTCTGAATCACCCTCCGCATGTATTGCACTGCCATCTTAACCTGATGCAAAGCCAACCAAAGCAAAAATATAAGACAGCTTTTCTCAAGGGAAATTAGTGAAATGAAGAATAGCTAGCTAAGTATAGAAACTTGCAGTTCAAGGATAGATATGCATGCTAATATAGATATGGTAGCTACTATTAATACATTTCCCGAACTAATAAACTGCAATCGATCTTTGGAAATGTGAATAACAATACAGTTGGTCATAAAACATAAATACAGGCGAACACAATTTATCTTAGACCAAATAGATCATTGTAAGTGTATGACGGATCCAACAACATCATTGGACAATCACTACAAGAGCACAGAAAAAGAGAAACCAGCAGCAGGAGCATCACAGGAAGAGAATTACGGTGAACTTTGGAAGCCGAATTTTATAGACATCCACGAGTTCCATCATTAGATCAAATAAATTCGAAAAGGCACTGTCCAGCACCATTCCAGCTATTGATGGGTCTTCTGCTCCATAAAGCATGCTGCACCAGATAGCAGAAATTAGTTCCATGAGTTCCAGAGAAATCCAATAGTCTGAACACGTAAAGCATGCTGCAAGTAGAAAGCAAGTCTGACAGATATAAACAACACTACATGAAGCATACATGTACTATATCTGACTAAACCAGTACATGCATAACAAAAAGAAAACTTGAGAAAAGAAAAACAATACAGAAGGAATCTAGACACAAAACACACCTTGTAACTGCACCCATCGATCGACCCCAAAGACCAATGCATGATATTTTCTTATTGCTTCTTAGATGAGAAACTACAACTTTCAGATCATCTTTCTGACAGAAAAGAGAACAAAAATCTGTTAGCAAGACGATGGAAGTTAACAACCCTTTTCCAGAGCTGGCTATACTAAAAAGACTGACCTCGTGCCAACCAAGGCTAACATAGTCGCCATCAGACAAGCCGGAGCCGGAGAAGTCCAAAGTGAAAACAGTAATATTTGAAGGGAGAAGAATGACAGCAGCCTCATTTGCGTCTGCCCTACATCCACTGCATAATCATTCATGATGATAAACCAGGCATCATCATGCTCAAATGTTCTCTAAAAGCATCTCGCTTCTCAGTTAAGCTCAACACAAATAGAAAATGTTTGCGGAGCCAAGGAGAAATGTCTAACCTGTTTCCATGGCAGTAAATAACACAAGGAAGGGGAGTATCATCAGGAAAAGGTGATGGCACATAATGGCTACACCGTAAAGTATGACCCCTTGCATTGGTAAGCTGCAGACGTTGGCAATGTGTAAGCGAGAATGCCAAGAAAGAATGCCATGATAAGAAGAGAAGTGAATTGATGGTGAAGTAGTAGTGAGTGTGGAAATCGATGTCCATACTTGCCTCCAAGTCTTGCCGTTTGTAGGCTTTGCCAGCAAGAGTAAAATCTTTTTCCCATAAATATTGATCTGGGTTATAATCCGCCCTTTGGCAACCAAAAATTCCAACAACACAGAGAAGGAACCCTCAGTATAGACAGCCAGCCACGACTAAAAATAATGATGAGAGGGGAAGGTGAGAGAACATACCTGGGAGGGCGTATGACAAAATTGATGAACTGTTCAATCATTTAAAAAAAAAATTGTTCTCCCCCAAGCTTTGTGGAACTAACTTGGCAGAATTCAAAGCATCTCACTATGACGAGAAAGCATGGGGGCAAAGCGCAAGACGATAGGATTGCTTTTCAAATCATTCCCTGTGCTTCAAATGAAAGCCTTGGCAGCGAAGTATAATGGCAATCATTCCCTATGCTTCAAATGAAAGCCTTGGCAGCGAGGTAGAATGGCATCGCATAAAACCAATGTAAATTAGCAGTAGTTGAACTTCCAGAAGTGGGGCTTTCTTTTCCCGTTAGTCTGCTTGCTTGGTTTGTTACCTGTATGAGTAAAGGGGGGAAAGATTGTGAGTGAAGGGCATAGAAGACAAATTAGGAAGCATAATTCACAGATCTCGAAACTTGAAGGAAGAAGAAAGCACAAACTGAAGCTCCCGCGGAAGCTGGTAGGGAGAGAGAGAAGCGGTCAAGCAGCGAATAACAAGGAAAATTATCGCGGGAACAGTTGAAACCTAAGGCAGGAACTTTAAATTAAGGAGATAAAAGGGAAAGTGAGAGTAGAAAATAAAAGAAAACGAGGGAAACGAAGAACTGGTGAGGGATTGGGGGAATCGGGATTCGCAAATCTAGCTTTGTTAGCAGCAGCCTTGCAGTCTCCAAATGATGCTTGAGTAATAAATCAGCTTCCTTTCAGGGGACCTAGCCTATCAAACACATGAAATTGGTAGGAAGAGGCCCTCCCTCCCATTACCCAGCTAGAAGAGGAAATTGAAAGAAAAAAAACATGGGAAAAAGGGTTGCAGGCAATGTCTGGATGAATTGAAGCGGACGAAGGAGAGGAGGTGAAGAACAGGAAATGCAAAACAAAATGGCAAGAAAAAAGAAAGGGTGAGGCCTTTGCAGTAAGAGCGCGCGAGCCAGGAAGAGAGAACTTACGGAGTGAAATGGCGGAATGTGGAGATGTGGTTTGAAGAGAGAGAAGGGAGAGGGAGAAGCCAACAGAAGAGAAAGGCAGGAAACAGACAGCACAGCACAGGCTGCACAGCTACGGCAGAACTCAAATGTTGGATTTTGATGAGAGATAGGTTGGATAATTGGATTAATAATCAAATACATGTTTGTTGAGATTGGCCTAAATTCCTAAGGTATGCAAATGTGGAGTTTTTTAGCTCAAAATTACTTGACTCCACTAATGATGAAATGATCATAGAATTCTTAACAAATAAAATAAAAATTATTAATAATAATAAGAAGGTAAGCTCATCATTTTACTCATAAATCCAAGATAGTAAAATCCATTTTGAAATCCAATAATTAACATGCAATTTTTAAAATTCAACATAATCTTTCAATCCCAAAATCCTTCATTTTTACAAACCCACAAGCAAACGACCTCTTAGGGTCGTTTGGATGCATTATTTTGGTTCTGTGATATTTCGAATCAAAATGTTGCATTATTTTGCTATGTGGTATTTCAGTTTTGAATGTGGTAATTAGTCTAATTCTCTTGTTTAGATAAACATTCAAATATTGTGGTATTTCACCACTTAAATAAGGAATGAAGTGGGATAAAAGTTGAGAAATGAGTTATTAGCGAGTGGTAGGTATTGCAAATAACTCACAATGAGTTATTTCAATTATCTGATAGACAAAATACCCATTACATTATATTGTTGTCACATGAGTTGTTTCGGAAAATATAACTCCGAATGAGTTATTTCGATCGAAATAACTCATCGAATTACCTCATCCAAACGACTCACTTCGGCCTAAATTCTCTTTTTGCACTTTAAAAAAATTCATTATTATTTTTTCATGCTAATGTTAGTTCTTTCGTTTTATAACCTACATGATTTCTTTGGGTTAAAATGAAGGAAAATTTAGTTTTCTAAAAAAAGGCAAATTTATGGATTGTTTGTTTGATGGATTTAATGATGAATTTGGATCTATAACAGTTCAAATTTCATTATTTGATTCGTGTATTTAGGAGCAACAAATTGCTGCTGCTTTAATCCGTAACTCCCTGATAATAGATTCATCCGTTAAACTAGTGACGTGGCAAATAAATAAATAAATAAAAATTAAATGTTTTGAATTTTCCATCTCATGAATACATTTAAGAAATAAAAAAAAAATCTTATGCTCATCCAAAACCCACCGAGAATAATGCCCCGCGGATGAGGACATCGCTGCTTGTTCCGGTGGAGTCGTCGCCCTCTCCATCGAGGCATATTTCTGTGGCTGGTTTAGGCGCTGCTGACGGTATTGGGTGGCATCTTATAGGTCGTTTGGAAGTTGCGATTGTTAAATAGATGTATTGTTGAGAATGCATGTATAATATTATACATGTATTGTCGAATTTGATACATTGTAGAATACAACGTTTGGTGTGTGTGATTGTGTATGTCGCATCAGCTAAAAGCTGAGACAAAACAATCTCAACTCAACTATCTCAACAATCACAAGTAAAAGTTGAGATATAACAATCACTCAAAATGAGTGATAGTTTCTGTCACATCACAGAAACAATCCATGTATTGTTTCTGTCACATCAAAGAACCTGTTGGGGGTACCACTAAAGGGGCCCAAAGGAGGGCCCAAGAAAGAGCCCGTTCGGTTGAAAGTAGCCCTAGGCAGTTGTCCAGGAGAAGAAGCCCGCAAATGGGCTTGCAAAGCCCACTTCATACCAGGCAGCCTAGCATGGAGACAAAGCACTAAGGGCCCAAGAAGTCCAGGCTGGCAAGTGGTCCCCCGCCTGTAAGTGCCTGTCAATCGCCAGAAGCCTGACAAGGCGGTTGAGGCTTCTGACAAGAGTGCAGGTACGAAGCATTTAATGTGACGGTGACGTGGAGGAGATCCACCTCGAGCTCGGTGAGTATAAATAGGGGCAGTTGGTAGCATTTACACAGGTTGGACTCTCTCACTAAAACTCTTTCTCTACGCGCTTCTCTCTCTAGGAAGAGACAGACTTGATAGTCGGAGGGCTAACGGGCCTAGGCGCCCCCTCTGTGCTCGTGTGTGTAGGCAGGCGCCAGGCAGAGAATATGTGGACGTGTTGGCGAGGCGTCGAGGCCCAAACAATTGGCGCGCCAGATAGGGGCACCTAACAACGAAGTGATATGGGAGTTTGGAGCGCTTCTGTAGGGAGAGGCAGTTGTCAAGTGGCGCCACGGTGAAAAACCACCTGAAAAGGTTGAAGGTGGGCCTCACATTGTACACCTGGCACTTCAGTTTAAACAACGTCACCACCACCATCATCGAGAGGGATAGGCGCCTCAACGGGCACTCGCACATCGTCAGAATCCCTTCCGGGATGGGGTCTATGGGAAATCGCAACCCAAACCTAAAGTATTCCTGGTAGACGCCCATCCATTTGGGTCCGCACACGCCAACCCTAGAGATGGGTGACGGAGGCGCGTACCACCAGTCACGCGGGAGCTGAAGACTGGTCACCGATTCATGAACTCGCGCCAGGGTCACCGTCGATTGATGCTCCGGGCCAGCCTCCTCGAACGATTGGCCGGTGGTATCGGTTGGCAAATGATCAGGGGGGAACGCCTTCTCTCAAGTGGTGATCTTATAGGAGCCATCGACAGGCATGTAACCCAAAGTGGAGGCGCTCTCTCCTCCCGCAGATCCAGGCGCCCTTTCTAAACCAAGAATGAACCAGACGTACAATTCCGAGTCGAAGTAAGAATCTCGCTCACGCCTAAAACCTACAAGAACAGTTAGAAGTCCACGACAGGGCGCTTACCAGAAACAGAGGGACGGTTGGAGGCGCCTGCACCAGAGTGTGAAGGGTGAGGGGGAGTGGCGCCCGCTTCATTTCCAGATGAACGATTGGGTGAGGCGCCAGCATAAGAGGCGCCCACATCGAAAGTTCGGTCTTGAAGAGAAGCCATTTGATTGCGAAGTGAGGAAGAAAAGGTCGACGGCGGAGAGCTTCGAAGTAGAGAGAGGGCAGAGCAAATCTAGAGAGAAGGCAGAGCGAAGATGTAGAGAGAGAGTGAATTGAGGAAAGTGACAAAGAGAAGGGAGGTTGGGGGTATTTAAAGGGAGGAAGGGCGTGTATCGAAGATCGCGCCACCTGCCACGTGTCACCAAATCACGGGCGGACCTTTGAGCTTCCCTCATTCTTTGAATTTCAAATTTGGATTTTTAAATTTCGAAATTGGAATTTAAAAGAATATTTTAAAGTAAAGGCTCAAATTCCCGCCCGCGAGGGGGGCACTCTGGCGCCCCGATCAGGCGTCCATACCATAGCGCGACCCAGGTTATAACCACAAGGAAGGCGCCCGATAGCAGTCAGAATGTAGGGCGCCTTTCGAAAGGGGGGCATGAACCTAAGGAGATTCAGTCACACGAACGGGCGCCCGGGCGCGGGACGGAGAGCTATACTTAGAGGGGTAACTGGCGCCCACTGAGAGGTAGTGACGCATGCTGACCAAGGGGTTAGTTAGGCACTCAAGTGAGGGGCCATGAGCGCCTAACTGGGGGGCAATTGTTGGGGTACCACTAAAGGGGCCCAAAGGAAGGCCCAAGAAAGAGCTCGTTCGGTTGAAAGTAGCCCTAGGCAGTTGTCCAGGAGAAGAAGCCCGCAAATGGGCTGCAAAGCCCACTTCATACCAGGCAGCCTAGGCATGGAGACAAAGCACTAAGGGCCCAAGAAGTCCAGGCTGGCAAGTTGTCCCCCGCCTGTAGGTGCCTGTCAGTCGTCAGAAGCCTGACAATGCGGTTGAGGCTTCTGGCAAGAGTGCAGGTACGAAGCATTTAATGTGACGGTGGCGTGGAGGAGATTCACCTCGAGCTCGGTGAGTATAAATAGGAGAAGTTGGTAGCATTTACACAGGTTGGACTCTCTCACTAAAACTCTTTATCTACGCACTTCTCTCTCTAGAAAGAGATTGACTTGATCGTCGGAGGGCTAACGGGCCCACGCGCCCCCTCCCCCCCCCCCCCCCCCCCCCCCGCGCCCCCCTGTGCTCGTGTGTGTAGGCAGGCGCCAGGCAGAGAAGACGTGGGCGTGTTGGCGAGGCGTTGAGGCTCAAACAGAACCCAAGGCAAAATCTTCCTTAGCAAAGAAACACCATCATTCATGAAAGTAAAGGCGAGCCCGTGAAAGTTTTGGTTTCCGACTCAGGCCCACTACAATGGAAGCCGACTGGAGAAACATGGTTTGTGGAAACGAGTGGGCCAAGGCAATTCCATCCCGGGCCAAGTCAATGAAGGAAAGCAATGGAATGTAATATGCTTGCGCCGGCAGAAATGGATGTCATAATTGACATCCATAAAGCTAGAGGAAGACGAGAAGAACTCCAAATGGACTACCGTTAAAGTTGCCCTCTGCTTAGAAATTGTTCAATAATTAAGGAAGTTACGCTTGCTGCTAGTTATTTGCTACAAAATCACAAGACTACTACTTCTGGAAAAGAGGTAAGAGCTAAAGTCTTTTTTTAGTCATTAATAAATGACAAATTAGAATCTATGTCATGTGGATTTTATGCATGGAATTGAGAACCCTTGTGAATGCTAGACATGAAAACTAGAATTGATGCATAATAATGGTGACGTTGAGATGTGTTTTCCTCAATGATTAAATACAACTTCGTATACATATTTTAAAGAGTAATTTTAATTACATGAATGCATACTTTGAAGCATACACATAAACACATTATGTGGTAAATATGCTAGTAGAATGGGTTAATTGTCCATAGTGACGATATTCAAAGAAGTACTCTTGTCAGTACTACATGAACCACTAATGTTGCTATGAAACATTAAAGTTTCAAAAATAAGAGTAGGAAGCCGAACCAGATCCACACCAAATAGAATGATACCCTTCGTGGTAGCCAAAAGATCACTAGTCAATCCTCTAAGAATGACACTATGTTGTGCAAAACTAGGTCATATGACACGAAAGTGTATGAACAAGTCTAACATTGGTTCAAGTGTTAGCTTGATGGAAGAAGAGGATGGTTGGTTGTGATCACTCAGATAAGCCGAGGTTAACCTTGTTGGTAGCCCCTGAAGAATGGTGACTAGATATCGACACCTCAAAGTATGTGTTATAAACGAGCTATGCTCAAACCAGACATTGAGGGGTATTAAAGAAGAAAGTGGTGTTAGGCACTTCCCTCGCCATTATTGTTGATGGTTCTGGCAAAGTGGTAATGAATCTTACATCTGGAAAGTCGTCTTGCATGCTCCAAAATGAAGAAATCTTTTGGTGAGTGGCATATCGTAATAAAGACAGTTCTAGGGCCAAGTTAAATGACCCATGAATACGTGATTAGAGAATAAAAAAATTAGATTTTATTTTGATATGGGTAAACGTGTTAAGATGTTAACTTTGATGAAAAAGAAATGCTTTATTGATTGCTCTGATTAATGATTTGATGGGATGCTCTTGAAATGCTTGTGGTAGAATTATAGAATTAGAGCAATATGATTACTAGAAAAGCATATGAGTATGTTTTAATTGGATATGATATCTTAAAACACACAAGCTTATGAAGTGAAATACTCATTATGTTGTGGAATCCAAGGATGCCAATAGACTTCCATTTAAAATAAAGAGATAGTGGGGTTGTATCTCACCTACTATTAGAAATAATGGAACTAGTGGGGGTGGTGAATCTGAGTATGAACTCAGAAGAAGCAAACAACCATAAATCGATAAAGGATTTTGGTTATGAGTTTGTTATTTACACCCTAAGAAATATCCTACAAGTCTGCTAGAAGTTCAAACTTCTGTAAGGTGCAGATTTGTGGGAAGAAGTCATTATTAATAAAATGGAATCATGAGAGTCTAATAAGAGTTAGAAACTTGTAGAGTTACCTTTTGGTTGTAAAGCCTTAGGTCATATATCGATATAATCGAACAAGATTTGGCATCTTTGAGAATTACCTCCTGGCAATGAAGCCTAGGTAATAAATGGATTCTCAAAAGAAAACTGAAACGTAATGGTTTAGTTTATGAGAATAAGGATCGCCTAGTAGTTAGGACTTTAGGCGAAAAGGGAAAAATTGTAGATTTTCTTGATATTTGTTCACCAAATCTAGAATAACATCCATGTATGGTCTTATTGCTAGTGGTGCATTAGATGAACGTTAAAATTGCATTTTTTGAATGGTGATTTAGATAAAGAAATCTACATTGGGACAACCTAAAAGGTTGTTATTCCTAAACATGCTTTTAAAGTCTACGGTGAGACAAATCATGGTATGATTTGAAACAGACTTTAAAGATCATGGCATGGATGGACGGTTCTCTCTCATGGGTTTTGAATGAAAGTGGCAAGTGCATTTGTTACTAACTTGAGAACGACACTTGCACTATAAAAGACATGTTGATCTTTGTTGCAAAGACTCATGACATGAATAAATGTGAGAACCTTGATGAGAAGGATCCAAGTGTTTCACTTAGAGATCCAAATAACTAGGACAGTGAAAGAAATTTTTTGTAGATCAATCTAACTGTTTGGTTAAGATCTATAAGAAATACAAGTTGTACACTTGCCTAAATGTTTGAAGATGATAGTACAATTTTTAAAAAGAGCCCCAAAGATGATGTAAGAAAGTAAGAACATACTAGCATCGATAGTCTACGAGAGGCAGCTGATAAACATGAGACCCGACATAGTGGGGTACTTGGCAGGTTTACTGATTGTCCTAGTATGAAGCATTGAAATGCTATTGAAAGGGGTCATGAGATGCCTTAAGAGAACAGTAGACCTTGATATATGTTATCAACGGTTTCTTGTTGTATTGGTAGGGTATATTGATGCAAACGAGAATATCCTATAGAGGACTCCAAGATAACCAGAAGCTATGTTTTAAACATCGATAGAGAAGTTCTATCTTGGAAGTCTAAGAAAAAGAAGTAAACGATCAACTATTTAATCAAAAATTATAGATCTAGCAAAGGCTAGTAAAGAAGAAAGTTGATTGAGAGGGTCATTACTAGAGATTCCCTTATGGGAAAGACCGTATCCACCAATATTGATCCATTGCGATAGCAATTGCTAAATAGAACTGTAACAAATGGTGAGAGGCGACAAGTTCGTCATGAGAACAGTACTAGAAGAGAGAGTCCCTAACTGTTGGAGCAGTAAGGGTGGATCACTTAAAAGAGAATCTAGTTTATCCTTTGATGAAAGGATGAACTTGAGATTATAAAAGAATCTAGCTGGTCCTTTGACGAAAAGACTAGCTAGAGAGAAAGTCCAAAATACCACGAAGGGTATGAGACTTATGCCTACCAAACCATGGATTACAAGTGATGGTAACCCGGCCAGATAGTCTGGAGATCCCAAGAAACGGGTTCAATGGGTAATAACAAGTCATGAGTAATATTGAGAAAAGTTCATGCATAGTGAAGCATGAATCCCAAAGCATTGGAGGTTGAGTTAAACTCTTAATGAGATCTATACTCTATGTGGAGTGAAGTACTTTACTTTGGGGGTACTTTTGATAGACTCACCTATGTGAATGTGGGACTGGGGCCTCTCCTTATGGAACTTTGGAGGCACAAAGTTGATAGAGCGTTCACTAAGCCGGGATAACGTGCATGGCCATAAACGCACGGCTATGAGAGAATATCACTCAATGAAAAGATCTGGTGTGCTACACTGTCTAAGATAGGGTTCAAGACTACGAGTCACCCTTATGAAATCGGAAGTGTAACCACTACGCTACCTTAACTTATGCCCGATCTTATGGATCTGTTGAGGCTCAGAGATAGTTTCAAAACTATTCAGGTGGGGGATTGTTGGGATGAATAGCTTTGAAAAGCTATAAATGAAATTCCTAAATAATTATCCAGTATTTTCCCATAATACGAAAATAAGATGGATAATTAATAAAAAGGAATATTATGGAGATAATTAGAATTAATTATCTTAATATAATACATTTTAATTATGGGAGTAATTATCTTCCTAATTAAAATATGACTTATTCGGACTTTTTCCAGAAATACCACTGTTTAAAAAAAGAATTCCAAAAATACCACCCAACCCCAAAAAATTCCAAAAATACCACCTTTTTCAAAAATCGTCATTCGTCAAACTTTGGCCGGCCATAACTTTGTGCTCCAAAATCCGAATGTCATGAATTTTTTTTGATTCCGCATAACTTTTCAAGATCTACAACTTTTAACATAATCATAATTTCAAAATGTACATGGATTTGTGAAAAGTAAAGGTAAAGTTATTCTCAAGGTCCCGTATATCCACAAATAATTCCTTTTTTGAAAATTTCATCCTAGTAAAAGTTGTAGATCTTGAAAAGTTATGCGAAATGAAAAAAAAAACGCTACGATCGGATACCCGAGTGCAAAGTTACTTTCGTTTGAAGTTTTGGCCGAAGTTAGGAGTTGATCGGAAAAAAAATTTGGACCAAACCGCTGGGTGGGGTGGCGGTTTTGGGCCAAACCGCCACCCCACCCAGCGGTTTGGTCCAATTTTTTTTTTTTATAACCGCCCTCTAGGCCCGCGGTTTGCATAGAAAACCGCGCCCCCGACAAACGGTTTTCGTGTAAACCGCAGGGTGGGGTGGCGGTTTTTGAAAAAGGGTGGTATTTTTTGAATTTTTTGGGGTTAGGTGGTATTTTTGGAATTCTTTTTTTAAACAGTGGTACTTTTGGATTTTTTCCGACTTATTCCCAAAGAAAGAGGGAATATTCGGGGTTTTCTGCTCCTATAAATAGCAGACCCCTAGACCCTCTAAAGTCTAAACACACCCCTTTGAAGAGCAGAAACACAAGAGTGAGATTCAAAGAGCTCCAGTTTTCGCACAAAACCGAAGAGCAACAAACAAGAGTGGTTGTTTTATCTTGGAAGCGACCGAATGATAGCCTGTTGTGCGCAATATGAGGCAGTGCCGCGAACGTCTTAAAGAGAGCGACCTAGTGCGCGACTCAGCCAAATCGATAACCCTAAATTTTCCTGTTCGATTTCTAACAATTTCAACTGAATCCATGCCGACAAATTCATGTTTCTAGTGCGAATAATAGCCCTAACCCTAGTCTCCACCCAACACCCTCTTCACCGCCAGCTAGGGTTTCCGCCGACAACAGCAGTTTTTCCCTTCGACAGCTAAGGAAGATCGAACAAATAACCAGAAAAAGGCCCCACGAATCGGTGTCTAACTCGGCCCCGGCGGCAGTTGGCACGAAGGAAGAAAATTACAAGTGGAGGGTTGTTAAGAGATGTGATAATCCAAGAACGGTTGATTTGTCGGCCATGAGCTTGAATTTGGTTCTCCAGCGAAGCAGTCAACCCAAGGCGGCAGGAAGGGAGGAAGAGGATGTACCTGCGAAGAAAGCCGGGGCAGGGGCGAGATTCAAAAGGAAGAGTACTCAGAACTAAAGAGAACACGACGCCGTCGGGTTTGCCATTCATGCCATGAAAATTTTAAAATATTAATTTTTTATTTTTTATTTGCCACGTCACTAGTTTAACGGTCAATTATAAAAATTGACTACCACATCAGCAAAAATTAATGGAGAGTAACGGAGAGTAACCAAAACTGTTCAACTAATCTTAATGACCATGAATGAAATAAACTAATTTTAGTGGCAAACATAAAATTATATAGGGGTCGTTTGGATGTGGAAATGTTATGCAGTAATTGGACCCAATTACCATATAATGCAGTAATTGGGTTAAAAACCCATGTTTGGGAGAGCAAAAATGGTATGGAAATTGGACCATGGAAATTGGCTTCAATTACCACATTCATGGTAATTGAGAATACTACACCTCCCCCTAATAATTTGACATTACCACGTTTTCTTACTTCTTTTTCCAAATTCCACACCATCAATTCCCACAATACTAAACCCTATCCAAACATGATTTTTTTTTTAATTTCCACAAGTCAATTCCTTGGTTTTGTACAACATGGAAATTCAGACAAATTTCAACGTTTTAGAATTTCCACATCCAAACGACCCCATAGTAATTCCAGTGACCATACTTGCCATTTACCCATAAAAGTAACAGGTTCCAAAACAAATTGGAGGGGTGAATCAAAGGACTTCTCGTTGCAGACCAAGCCTGTTATGATTTACTAAGCAGGTAAAAAGCAAGCTATAAATGGTCCTCTACAAATTACTTCTCTCTACCTACAGGCTACAACACGCGCAGAAAACAAACCCTCTTCCTTCCATCCCTCAAAAAGACTCCAGGCAAGCCATCGCCGCCTTCTTATATTTCCTTCCCATCTACAGTTTTCGACCTCTCCATCTGATCTGATCTGGTCGAGATAATTAGTCCTGGAAGGCAACAGCCCGTGGGATGGAAGACAACGACGCCATTGGTCCTATCTTAATCATTTCGTTTCCGGGAAGCAAACTCGTCCAGTGGTGGTGGTTGAGGATAAGCAAGCAATGCATTCCACCCTCCTCCTCCCCCTTCTCCAACTGCACATAACTATACTATCCCATCACTTGGTTTCACTATTCCTTGAAGCTTCCACCCACCCAGCCCTGCCAATGCAAATGCCTGCACAGGCACACATTACCAAACTCTGTTACCTACATATATAATGTATAAAATGGAATCATCAACCCCATTCACTTTCATCACCCACAACCACCCATGCTTAATTGGTTGCCTCTAAAACTAATATATTTTCTTCCTGCCCAAGTATATTTTCCTTCAATAATCTCAACCATGTCGCCTTCAGAGCTTAAAGAAACAAGTCCCCACTAACCCAGAAGCAACCAGTTGTTCACAGCTGGGCACGTATAATTCTTAGGGTCTAGTCTAGTCAACTGCATTTGAAAAGAGGAGAGCCTGTAAGTACTTGCTTCCTTCCTAGGAAGGGTAACCTTGCCTTTTTCAGTGCCCATTAAACTAATTGCAGCATATTTAATCCCATAGCCCCTTCAACAAGGCAGCTAAGGTAGAGCACTCCAGAAGGAACCTATTTCTAGCTGTTGAAATCTTACCTCCCCCATGCAATTCTAATTCCTTAAACTGGTCCCCAAATGTCCTGCTCTTGATGCTGATATGAAATTAGATATTCTATGGAAAGAAAACTTGCAACTAGGGAATGGAAGGAACTGCTAAGCCTCAGGAATCCATACTGTGATTTGGTTATTCCAAGCTAAATGTGAAATAGAAGTAGGTCTATCACTGATAAATCATCCATTATCGCCTATGAACTAGAGAATGCAGTACCAGTGAACCTCATGATTAGTATATAAGGATCAAACTAGGAACTCCATGCTGGTGCCACATTGAAGAAGGGAAATCTCAAAGCTAATGGATACTTGATGGTGTGGGAAGAACTAGAACTCCAGATGGGAGCTTCCATAAAAGGAAGAAAAAACCTCTCAGTGCAAAGCCTAGTTCTTTGTAAGTCTGAATATGTGTCAACCCTATGGCAATGAGAACCCTTATGAGAGCTTTCAGGGAAAAAGAGCAAGAACAATGCCCAAGTCTGCATATCATTTCAGGCCCCAGACCGATGTCTGTCTGGTTTACTACTTTCTAATGAACAGATAGTGCTCTACAAGGTCTCTGGCTTCCTGTCCTCTTTCAGAATACCAAATTTCCCAAGCCTCGTTTACAGTTTCGGATACAAGGAAACCTTCGCAAAACTGAATACCCTAATAGGCATAAGCACATCATTCCCATGTAGTTTTGATCGCCCAACAAAGAAGAAGAAGACGAAGGACCATAAGGGAGAAAGTAAGGTAACCTCTTCCCAAGATTTTCCAGTAGCTTCAAGCAAAGCAGCATTGCAGGTCTTGAGTTCAACTGTGGTGCCAGTAAAGATAGATGCCGCTTCCTCCCATCCCCTATTATGTCCCATGCACCTGCATACAAAATTTACAATACCTCAACGGAATGGAAGCAAGGCTATCAATGGGGACGGGCATTTCTTTTCCCACTTGTTCAATGCGTTATGCGTCTATCACATTTCACTTACATGACGGTGAGTAAGTCGTCGGTTGAATGCTTGCAGACGGAGAGCTGGAGGTGCCCAGCAGTCTGCCCATCCATGGCTGCGATGGAGTAGAAGCTGGGGATGAAACGAACCTCTGCATCCAAAAATGTCGGGACGCTCTCCTGCATTATCTTGAGCGTTTCTCTAGTTCTCGCGGCGTCACTGATAAGTGATCAGTTGGTAAAGAAGGAAGATAGTAATGAATAGCGGCGACGATGGAAATTGCGAAGGAATAGGAAAGTAAGAAACCCTAGAGGAAAAGGAAGACGACCTTAGTAAGATGAGCTGAGGCATCCAACCAAGCTGTTGAAGCTTAAGCGCGACTTTGGCGGCGTCAGATTGTCCAGTTGAGGTAAGCGGACGATCGTGGTCTGAATGAGAAGACGAATTAAGAAATTAGAAAATTGAACAGAATAACTGTGGGATAAACGCATGCGATGCGAGCAACAGAAGAAGGAAGAAAGGAACCTCGCAAGGTAGGCTGTGTGAAGGAACTGTGAGCATGGCGGAGGAGAATGAGGCGGCGGGTGACGGAATCGAAACCAGGGGCGGATGGAGAGGGCGAAGGATACGCGTATTCATCGCTGACTACGGAGACTGCAGCTCGAAGAGGAAAACAGCCGAAGGAGGTGGCGGCGGCGGCAGCGGACGAACGGAGAAGAAGGCGGGAAGGAGGAGGTGGAGGAGAGTTTGGTAGGGGATTGGCTGCAGCATTATTAATATTCTTGACAGGTTGGATGAAGGACGGTGTGAACGAGGAAGAGCAGCAGTAGTAGCCACTGGCTCTGCCACTGAACAACGTCATCGTCATTGTCTAGGTCTCAGTCTTACACTCTTACTGCATTTCTTTCTTCACTTCACTTATCTCAGCTCTTATGAGGAGAGTTGTTTGTTTGGGCCCAGCTAAAGGTTTCGCTGCATACTAGGCCCGCCCAACACATGAGTAATTTTTTTAGGGTTAATCCCACATTTGGTCACTGTGATTACTAAATTATCCCATGTTTAGTCACTAAAAAAAGTTAATATCAAATTTGGTCACTTTAATTACTAAAACAGGTCATATTTAGTCACTCTCCGTTAGTCTCTGTCCAACTCCGTTAATGTTGGCCGTTATGTGCTGACATGGCTAACGGGAGCACCTAGTCAGCATCATTTTGACCCGGGAATGGTCAACCCCGACCCGCCACGTCACTAAACCCGCCATGTCATACATCCAACCCAACCCATTAACCCAACCCGACCCATAACCAAACCCAAGCCCGTCACCACCACTAACATACCTACTTGCCGTCCCACCACAACTCCAACCACCGGCCTCTGGCAACCACATCGGTCGGAAGCAACCCGACGACTCCCCGCCTCAAGACTCACTCCTTCTCTAGCCCAGTCTTGCATTGTCGTACATCTTCTTCCTCCAATCTCGGTACTAGTACCACAACCGCAACATCAGAAGACAACCATGCCCATGCCCTCCATTGCATAACCACCCAGAATACTCCTAGGGCCACCACGGCGAAGCTCACTGCAGCTAGCCCGAAGCCCAACCACAGCTCCAATCCTCCCTCTCCTTGATCTCCTCTCGATTTATGTCTCTTCAAGGAAAGCTTTAAGTTCAGAGTAAGCCCCTTCTTATTTCTCCTTTTGATTTGGGTGAAATTCTTGCGACTAGGATCTGGAATTGAGGAGAAGAGTGTTGTAATGGTGGAATCTCCATCGCTATCCACAAGAATCTCCATCCTGACGCCGCCAGCAACAATGTCAAGCCTAAAATTGAGGAGAAGAGTGCTGTAATGGTGGAATCTTCACCAGAGCCGTAAAGCAGGAGTCGTCGCCGCCGCTTCAGCAGCAGCCATTGATGCCTAAACTGTCCGACTTGAGGTCTTATGATAACGAAGAGCTGCGATGGGGGAATCGATTTAGGGTTTCGTCCACTGCTGCCGGCGCGCGATGGGGGAAGCTAGCGAAGGTGGATTTGAGGGTTTCGTTGTCTGCTGCGATGGGGGAAACTAACGACAGCGCGCGACGACGAAGAAGAAAACAATGCTACTTCGAAGAAGGATCCGGGACCAGGGGATCAAGGGGGTAGCGTGGAGCTCTTCATCTCTCCCTGGAGTTCAATCGAAAATGGTTGAACCTAGAGGAAGGAGATAGGTTTTTGGTGTGAAAATTGGATTTTTCAATTTTGTTTTGTTAGGCGGGCTAGGGTTTGGTTCTGGGTCGGGTTTGGTTCTGTGACATGGCGGTATTAGTGACGTGGCGGGTCGGGTTTGACCATTTTTGGGTCAAAACGACGTTGACTAAGCACTCCCGTTAGCCACGTCAGCACATAACGGCCTCCATTAACGGAATTGGACGGAGACTAACGGAGAGTGACTAAATATGACATGTTTTAGTAATTAGAGTGACCAAATTTGATATTAACTTTTTTTAGTGACTAAATATGACACAATTTAGTAATCACAGTGACCAAATGTGTCATTAACCCAATTTTTTTAGAAATAGCATTGTTTATTTTTTTTTTTTTCAAAAATAGCACTCAACTTCAAAAAATTTCAAAAATAGCACCATTTTTCAAAAACCGTTATTCGTACCAGCGGTTTAGGCGAAAACCGCCACTCAAGAGCGCGTTTTTCGATGAAAATCGCACTAGTAGGGGACGGTTTTGCAAACCTCATGGATCGTGGCGGTTTGGTGTCAAGATAACATGCCCTTTACGAGGCATTTAATCATGACTATGCCTGCTAAAATTTGTCATGGGGTTGTGTGTGGTAAACAATATTGAGAGGCAATTGAAAATTTATGTGAAAATAATACAGCAATGTGGTACTCTAATAGTAACAAAAGTTTGACATGGTCAAAATTTATTGACGTGATGTACCTGGTTGTTACGGAGTGGTTCAAAAAAAAATATTTCTATATAACATATTTGGATTGAGTCTATGCTAGTGATTTATGGGTTAATACCCTAGTTTGGCCCGAAGTATAGCGTAAGTGACAGTTTTGGCCCCATTTTTCAAATAAGACCTTTATGGCCCACTTTTGAAATTATTGGACAAATTTGGCATATGGGTTGGTTTGACTGTTATAATTGACGGTCAACTATCTCTGACTCAGTATTTGTTGCTGACTAGATTTGTCTACGTCATTTATAAATTGAAAAAAAAAAACAAAAAAAAAAATGAGACTTGAGGACGGCCACACTCTTCCCCTCCCTTATTGATTTACTATCCATCGTCTTTCTCCCCCAGCTATTCCGGAGCGACCAAGTCCAAGCGATTGGAGTTAAACACACGGCCGACAATTCAAGCAATTGGTTTCGATACAAATCGTCTACACCTTCAAACTGCCCAGAAAATCAAAGTACCAAACCCCCATCTGTAACCAAATAGCCTTAACTAAAAACGAAGAAAGAGACAGAAACAAAATGAAAAGCAGCAAGGGAAGCCTTGCAAAATTCATAGAGGGGAAAAAGGAGAAATAAATTAAAGAAACCCTCTTTTATATCTTCAACATTCCCATGAGCGACATGACGACAGAGGCGACAATGAAAGCGCCGGAGGCGGGGACAGAGAACCCAGCGCCGACGAAGGAGCAGGGGCCATCTTCTCTTGTGCGGTGACGAGGGCGGATTTAGGGTTTCGTCCAGATCGGTCCGAGGGAGAAGACGAACCGCCACCAGTTGATTCTCTCATTCCAGCTCCCTCCACTTCTCCCCAACCCGAATTGGACCCAAATCCGCCAATCTTGATGACGACGATGGAGTGGAATCTGAGGGGACGACGACCGCGGCGGAGGGACAAGGTGGATGTGCTTGTGGACGGGAAAGATAGAGGGGGGGGGGGAGGAAGAAGAAGAAGAGGAGAGGGTCGATTCGGGCGCCGCCCACTGAAATTCCTTGCCACCCGAAGCGCATGTCGAGTTTAGATGTCGGTGGAGGGATCTTCGATAGTGGGAGTTAGAGTTCAATTTGGAAGAAGAAGAAGAAGATAAGGAAGGTAGGGGTTTTTAGGATTTTATTTATATAAATTTGTTTTTATTTTTATTTTAAATTGATAAGTGATGTGGATGCCACCTCAGCATTAGATGCTGACTCATTGACGGAATAAATGTTTGACCGTTAATATTAACAGTCAACACAAGTTGCATGCCAAATTTGTCCAATAATTTCAAAAGTAGGCCATAAATGTCTTATTTGAAAAATTGGGCTAGAACTGTCACTTATCCTAAACTTCGAGCCAAACTAGGGTATTAACCCTTGATTTATTAACCAAAAGTTTATTCCCTACAACACTGTATGAGAACACCACTCATATGGGCATCATTTTGGATGATAGGGATCGTTTGTGTATGTTCTATAGACATTGAATTATAATTATGCAAAATAAAATGATT
This sequence comes from Linum tenue, assembly GCA_946122785.1. Taxonomy (NCBI): domain Eukaryota; kingdom Viridiplantae; phylum Streptophyta; class Magnoliopsida; order Malpighiales; family Linaceae; genus Linum; species Linum tenue. The sequence goes on along the minus strand of CAMGYJ010000002.1, from coordinate 545,710 downwards.
TTTTTGTTTATCTTTTGAACTTTAAGGTATTTATTTTTATGTATGCAACATTCATGTTGCATGAAGTATTTTTTGTTGATCTCACTAAGTTGGAACATGTGAAAATATGCATGTTCACAGTTCAATATCACATTACATGAAACTTTCATGTCATTCATGTTTGATCTATATAATTGAGTGTATAAATATAGTGATCATGATGGTTTAATCATTATCGTATCGTGATTAAAGCCGCATTGATTCTACAATTATACTTGAGGCAGACAAAATGTTAAGGAGTGGTCATTGTACAAATAACATTTGGTTGTGCGCTTAAAGTACTTTTTATATAAATATTTGTAGAAAACATGCAGTCCAAATGAGAGATTGTTTGAAAATTGATTTCCACATACGATATATGGGTTGGAGTTTTTTTTTTTTTTTTACTCACTTGCTAACATCAGTAGTCGCCTTTTACTTTATGTGTATACATAGGAAATGTCTTTGAGTTCAAATAGTTATATTAGTTATAAACTGTGCTAATTATAAGTATTCAAAGATTATGAAGCCCAAAACTACTCAATATCCAATATGGATCCAGTTGATGGAAACCAGATACTAAACTTAATTAGGATTTCATAGGGACCATAGCTAACGTAGTATATAAAGAGTTTAGAGATTGTAGTCCCCAATACACCAAGACCTAAATATACACATATTCTCTCATGAGGAATAAGTTCGAATCTCATTAAGAGGCACTGAGAAGGTTTGGTTGAGTAAGACCACAAAACCTCCAACGTCATGCTTTTGGAGGCACCATTCGATCACAAACAGTTCTACGGATTCCACATCAATCTCCTAACGATTTATGATCATGAATCTATTTTTATCTATTTGCCTTTAATGATCTGACTAGATATTTCTTGGAAATTAAATATCCGAGTAATTTCAACAGTCCAACTTGCAAACTTAATATCTAGTCGAACTATAATATATTTGTAGGGAAAGGATAGGATACAAATCCTATTGTGCGAAACCTTATCATCCACTCTCCATCACATTCACCAGCTCATGACTTAGATTAATTCGCAACAGAAAAAGTAGGAAGGGTGGACTGGTAATTTTGCCACCCTTTGTTATTTTTCTGACACTCTGACACGGATCAAGAGAGAGAATACACTTTTCATAATCTCCTATTTTTCTTAATCAGGTCTTATACACAATTTTATCCATTTTGATATGTTTTGAGCAAAAAAATATATTTTCAAAACACGTGTCGATTGTAGTATTATTACTCTCATATCTATCATATCATCATGATATGAAAGTGGTATGATGATCCATATCATTCAATTTTAACTCAAATTTAAAACAAAATGTATAGAAAGAATGCATTACTTAATATATACACACTGATATCAATTTTCTCATATTTTGTCAAACATAAGACCTCATACCAACATCAGTATAATGACAATATCATGATATGACACTGATATGATGTCATCAAATTATTTTTTTCAAAAATTAGACCTCATACCAGCATCATATTATTGCCATACCACCATCATCTATTAAAATCTACATAATGATATTTATTATATTATATTTTGTCAAATATAAGACCAAGTGATAATATAGTAATATGAAAATGATAGGGCTAATACCACTACAACACCCGAACTATTCCGAAAATGCCACTTGTGTCCTATTGTTTTCAATATTCCATCTGTGTCCTGAACTATTTTTCTGTTAAAGTTGACTTGCTTTGACCGTTAATTTTTAACAGAAAGTCTAGTCACGTTAATGTGGCACATGACGTGGAATTTTAATTTATTTTTTATTTAATAAAATAATTAAAATAAAAACAATGAAAAAAATAAAAAATTTCCATCTCCACCATTCATCCCCTCGTCCCTTTCTCCTCGCTCACCCTTCCCGGCACTTGCTGCTACTCCGCTCAACAACGACAGCAGCACCATGCTCCAGCAATCGTCTTCGATTTCTTCAACGGGTGGACTCTCCTCATCACCCACGAGCGAGTTCATGATGTGAGATGCAGATGCCCACAACGAATCATCGGCAAAGCTCGATGAATCCAGACTATAGGAGGGAGGTGCCGACAGATCTGGTGATTCGCTAGTAAATCAAGGCGTTGTTGGACGGAGGTGCCGACAGATCTGGGTACGCAAGAAGCGAGGTCGCCGATATGGGGGGTTCCTCGCCAGTGCGAGGGATTTGGGTTCCTCGCTGCTCCACTTTTGGGATTTGGGTTCAGAATCGAAAGCAAGCAACGAAACCCAAATCGGAGAAACTGGCTTCCCGGCACCTGCTGCTACTCCGAATCGGACCTCAAAAGCAAGCAACGAAACCCAAATCGGAGAAACTGGCTTCCCGGCACAACAACACCAATAGTGTCAAGGAGACCAAGGGATTTGGGACGGCGACGATGGCAGTAACCCAATCGATCGACTTTTGAATCGGACCTCCACTGCCCGATCTTAGCAGGCTATTTGCTGATTTGGATCTTTCAACCCTAAATTCATGTTGAAGAGGCAGAGGAACATGAACTGGATATCTTTGGTGAGGATGGAGGAAGAAGAGTTGGAGGCGCTGCGCGGAGGAGCTCAAGGGACGAGATCGGCAAGGAGGCGGGGGTGGTTGGAGAAGACGAAGAGGTGGAGGAGAATTTTACGAGAGGAGGTTTTTATTATTATTAAGATTACATATTTTTTTAAATTTTTAATCTCTTTATTTTTAGCTTTTATTTAATTTAAATTGAAAATGTGAGGTGTCAATGACTTGGCATTGCCACATAAGCAAAAGTCAATGTTAAGTTGACCGCAGTTTGGTCAACCGTTATCTTTAACGGTCAACGAAATTGTCAGGATACAAATGGCACAAAGTATAATAGTTCATGACATGAATGGAATATTGAAAACGATAGGACACAAGTGGCATTTTCGGAATAGTTCGGGTGTTGTAGTGGTATTAGCCCAAAATGATATGATGTTAATAAATTATTTTGTCAAATTTAAGACCGCATACCAACATCATATCGACATTGAACCACCATTATATCAACACCATACCATTATGACATGGAAAATTTTGCTCCAAAAAATATCAAAATGGATATTATCTTGCAGAACACGAAAAATATGGTTTTTCTATGCAAAGGTTTCTGAAATCAAATATAAAAAGAATAAGTTAAGGTTCGTTGAATTTTCGTAGGAGACTTGAACATGTCTTAACAACCATTAGAGAATCCACACAAGTCCCCCAAAATACGGTCAGTTGTTTTCCAAATCCAGTAAGCCTTGTCCCCTATTCCTACTTTTTCTTTTTACCCTTACAAATACGGTTATTAGATCTCTTTCCTCTCAATCTCAATCATTCATGTAAATGTTGTAGGACTACAAACTAATGGGTTTTGTATCCTAAGTCAAACAATATTTATATGTATATTTGATAACCATGTAGGATCGGAACGCAAAGGTAGCAGTAGCACCCCAAATTTAGGATGACCAAAACGCTTTGATATAATAATTGTATAAAGAATGGTATTTTTGTAAATTAGAGGATAATTAGTTTATTTTAAAGACCGTCTGTATAGATGTCATTATTCCGATAATTTACAGCTCAAAATTTTCCTTTCATTAACGAGTACGATACATAATATGAAGGTGCTAAGGGCGAATATGCTTTGAAACGATTCCACATCAAAATTGTACAATTCAATGTACAATTTTTACTAAATGCTTACCCTAATTTATAAATATGTACAATCGAATCGCATATATTAGATCGATTTTTTCCCGATATTGTTCTTCTTTTGCTTTCTTCATACAAGTAAAAGTAACATGGTAAACAAGTAGACTTGGTAATTATGAGTACAATGGTGTAACGATCGAGTCGCTCAAGCAACAGCTAAGCGAGCAATTACTAGCTAGCTAGGTAGAGCTAGCTAAGCACGTATACGGTATATCAATGGCAGCCACCGGGAGCGAAGCCAATCCTGGAGTTGGCAACATCGTAGGCCACGTTGACCGTCTGCTGCTGACGGTTGGCAATGATGGCAATTGTGGGACTCTTGGCAAAGCCCAAGCAAGTGATCCCGTCCTCTGGAACCTCCACCAGCAGGTTCCGGGGCAGCAGATCCAAGCCCGCCCCGCCCCGGAACACCAGCCCGACCCGGGGAACTGCCGCCGCCATCTCGCTCAGCTTCCCCTTGAAGCAAGTCTCCAGTATGGAATACGCGGGAGCCTGAGCGAACTTCCCCGAGACCGCCTTCACCACGGCGGCCTGCAGCGCCGTATAGGCGGCGGCGGGGATTCGTGTGATCACAGTCCCGGAGTCCAGAATCGTTGGGACTCTGTAGGAGTCTGGGCTGACCGGCAACGGCTTCCCCGCGACAGTGATGGCGGTGAGGTCGAGGAAGTAGAGGGAAGGGTTTTTGGGATCGGTGAGCATCGGTGTGAATTTGTAGGGTAGGGATGACAAGGCGGAGCTGCCGAGTGATAAGTAGCCTCCACCGGAGGATGACGCCGCTGGAGTTGCGGTCGGGAGGCAATACGAGAAGCCATTAGAAGCTACCTGCAGCAGTCCAGTCAGTAAGCAAGCATCAAATTGAATTTCTCAAAGCTAGATATAGCTGAATTGTTACTAGCTAGTATAATCTAATCTAAGTGTATATATGCCTGGGATAAGAAGGAGAGCTTGTCGCGCGCCAATCCAAGAATCCCAGCAGCCCTGCCAAAGAGGCCTTGGTTATCCTGCCCACACCCGAAAGTAAACCTCTGCTGCGAGCCAGAGCCAGCTGCAGGGGAAAGGTTGAGGACGTCTTTGCCAAGGTAGCCGATGGAATAGGAGGCGTCACCGTAGCTCGCAGTGTAGATACAAGCATTGGAATCAGCCTCGCAGGCTGGATCATTCAACGTGGCGGCCTTGAGCGAAGAGCACTCAGGCGTGGCGCAGGATAGCTTGGAGTAGGTGGAAGAAGCAGAGGGATCGAAAACAGGGTCGGCCTGGGAGTGGCAGTAGATGACGCAGGGCTTGCACTGCATCCACGAAAGAGAGCTCCCCGTGTCCATCAGCATCGCGTGGTATTTGGCCGGGGATCCGATCCCGAGTTTCACGTAGTAGTTGCCTGACCCGATGGAGAGACCGGAAGTGAGTGGGATTGACGATGATCCGGTGTTGGTGGGAAGAAGCGGCGGGGTTTGGCTTTTGTTGTTGCCGCCCATAACGATTCGGTGGCGGAGGGACTCAACGCGCTGCTGGTCGCGGGTGAGGATTTCGGCGAGCGGTGAGTGATCCCAGCTGTGGACTTGGGGGAATATTTCAAGCCGGGTGTCGGTGTTTCCTGCCGATTTGATCCATGGATCCATCACCAAACAAAAGATACAAGAGTTAATTAGTTTCGTGTTATAATATCATCAAGCTAGCTATAATCACTAGTACTATAGGATTTCGTACAAATATTAAACCAGAGAATTACGTTTATGGAGAGGAGAAGCTGTTGCAGAGGGAGGGGATGGGATGAGGAGACGGAGAGTGATGAACAGTGAAGCTAGTAGAATATGCTTCCTCATCATGTAACGTTCGTTCGTTTTTCACTTAATGGCGTGGAGAGCTTAATAGTATTCAGGGTTGGGCGTCTATATTTATAGAATACAATACCGCATTTGATTCTTCAACGGACAATAAAAGAGTGGCACCTGTACGCAGTCATTGAGTTGCTTGTGATTAATTTGGAGTTAATGGACAAGAAAGTATGTGATTTATTGCTTACTTTTATACCTCTCAAAATTACATTGGGCGATCTTGCACAGATGAGTTTTGGCTTGGAAGCAGGGGACGGAGTTCAGTGAGATAGAGTAGCACTCTTAATTTTTTGCTATAAAGTATAAACATGATCAACAACCGCACAAATTACATGTTAAAGACCTCATACTAATGACTAATATAGTCATGTTTTCAAAATGAAAAAATATGCGGAAGTTGACATTCTCAATTCTCAGGTGCTCAAAGAGCCGGTATTTGAGACGTTGGTCACTGGGGAGGGAAAATGATTTACAATAGTGGAGATTTTTAATGTTGAAAAAAATGGTTGTCTAATCATTAACATAAAAGTTGTGGCTATGTCAATGTATTAACAAATTAGACGTGGTAAAACTAGACAAAAAAAATTACCATGTCACCATAAATCATTAGTCTAGTAAGTATAACTAATGATATTATGACGAAATGTCTATATTTACCCAACGCAACCTCAATTTTGAATATACAATTTGGGAAAAAAGACTTTGCACGTGAAAGTAATCAAGATAAATTGAGGACTAATCTTTTGTCTAGTAAGGTAATTCTAGTACAGAAAGTAGAGATGGTGACATGAGACATGATGGCTAGTGATTTGACATTCGAACAACTGATGCAAGAGAGAAAGAGAGATTGATAGGGGGGAGAGGATGTGGTGGAGGAAAGGAATCTGAGTTCTCAAAATAGGCAATTCAATAATGGTGATAGTTATTAGACGATTACAGTTGGGAGGAAAGTGGGAATTGAATGCTGTCACCCAAAGCCCCATTTGGGATTAGTTATGGGGTTGGATGGAGTTTGACACTTGAGATGGTGATATGCATTGCACGTTACACTAGTAAACTGAAATGGAGGTGAGACATTTTAATTTATAGCTTTCACATTTTGTTTGTTAGTTAGACTTAGACCAACTCTGATAGAGTGCAAGAATTATATGATATAGGATAAGTCTTCTCGAATATAATCTTCAGTAAACATCCTAAAAGTGTATAAAAATTGAGGTTATATATGATACTGTTTTTTTGGCCCGTGCTTCGCGGCGGTAAGACATAAAATTATTTAAAAAATAGTTTGAGTACATGCTTCCATTAATTTTGTGTTTTAATTATTATGGAAAACTTACATCGTACATTTGTTTGATTGACACATAAGACATAAATATCCCTTCAGCCTTCATAAATTTTACGCAATGTATTTCAATACTGTTATAGCACATTGTTATGCAATCTTACATAATCTATGGTCTAATAATAAAATTAAGGTACAGATAAATCTCACATTTGATTAAACTATTATGTAAGATTAACTTCTCTTACCCAATCTTTAATTGGCATAAATGCAAATTGATGAAAGCATCACATCTAATTGAACTGTTATGTCTGATCTAACATAACTTTTTTGACATTCAAATTGATGAGATCTTCAACAGTTTAGTTAATAATTTATGAATTTTCACTCAAACATATATCATGAAAGACTTATATAATATGTTTGTTTAATTGATAGATATTACCATCCCTCCATAAAGTTCATGTATCATCTTAGTACTAAAGACTTATGTTTTACGTTTCGTGATGTGGAATGAAAAAGTAAAGAGATAGTTATCTAAAGGAAACAAATCTTACGGTGAAATTGAATGTATGAGATGAAAAACAAAAAGTTACGCAAACAACTGATTATGGGATAAAGAGATTATGATAAAATTGATTAATTGATAATTTAATGAATAACTACTTAATTTTTTTTTGTAGGATAGGACAAAACTACTTGATTTTATATATGAATAAAATGTTATAAAATTATTGGTAAACATGATCCAATTTAAATTGAATCATGGCTACGTCATTATTTATAATCATAGCTAACCACAACAACGATCTCAATTCCCATGTATCCTACTTCTCCCAAAACGCATTGGTTAGAGAATAGAGAAGCCTGACTTGGCCTACCCAACACATAATTAATTGTATGGAAGTATCCAGGAAACGGATTTGTGGCCTTGTGGGTACACTGTGGTGTTGTGGGTCTAGCCGCATGGAATTTCAGCCTTTTATGAATAGTGATGTGGAGAGGAGAAGCGAAATTATCGTATGCAACAGTGATTTAACTTGTGTATTAATATTACTAATTTTATTCCCATAAAGTGTATTTTGCTCCAATAAGAAGTGCTAGAACGGTAAAGTGTCAAAATTTATTTTGGCTCCTAATCTAGTTTAATGTAGATTTTAATTATATAATTTATTCATTATTTTTATATGGATAGTAATAAATAATCAAGATGAACATTTTGATGTAATTTATTAATTTGGACACAAAAAGACAAGGAATGCTAAACTGCTGAAGCCCCACCACAGACCACCCGGAGATCTTCGTCGTCGGGACGCACGCACCAACAAATACATAAGTGTAGCTCGCGTTTGCGTTTGACGCGCGGGTGGGCGTGGGATGTGACCGTTGCTGATTAAAAAAAAATGCACTTTTAGCCCCCAATTCTTCCTAACAGCTATTTATGTCTCCAACATCTATTTTTCTCTTCTTCAATTTCCTCTACAAACACACCACCGTTCTTCAATACTACTTCACCACTTCCATATTTTTCACTTATTTTCATCACAATGAAAATTATAATTCTTCACATCAATTAAAGATAAAAATGTTAACCTTCAAATGAAGCCAATCTCAAAATCGGAACATATTGTAGAGGTTGGAAACAAAGCAAGTGCATTTCTTAGCCCCCCTATTGTTATCCATATCAACAAACCGAACATTAAAGCCCGAATGGTCATTCATAAACTGAGCCTACTCCTCCAATGCACCCATTCCTGGCCATCTCGAACCATCACCAAATCTATACGCTCAATAACGACTTCCACATGTCATATGAGCTCCATATAATGCAGTCCAAGTCGTAATCAATGTATCCCGCAACCAATACTCAATAGCTACACAATAAATAGATTAATCACATCCCTATACGTAATCCCCTTGGACAAAACACCGACCCACCTGTGTCGCTTACCACCGCCCCTACCACAGAATGAAATATGCGCAAGCAACACCATCAAAGGAACATCATCTTGCGAGGGCCCTAGCCACCTGTAGGCTTCCCCCACTCTTGTCTTCCTCAGCACCCCCCCCCCCCCCCACCATACTAGGCATAAACACCTTTATCCACTCCTCAACGTGCACATTGTATTGACGGACCAAGCATTCCACTTGATATTGCACAAAATAAAAGACAGTTACGACCTATGGGCCTTCCAAGTCTACCACAACAAGCAGACCAGTCTCACCACTATCTTTGGCGAGGGACCACGCATCCACGTAGCTCTTATAATATGATAAAATTTTGGTCATTGGTTTCCTCCCGGACTAACCAAAGTCAGAAGCCTGCCACAACTCCAACACTATTGGGAAAACAATAACATATGCTCCAACATTTCAAACGATGCCCAACAGACTATAAACATGGACAACGCCTCAATGTCTCTTAGTCTGAGTGCCTCCGTAGTTGCTAGAGTACGCCATAATGTCTACCATATTGAAAATATAATTAGAGCAAATAGCATGTTTGGTCATCGAGATTACTAATTTATGCACTGTTTCTACTTTTTTTTTATTCCAATAGTGATCATTATAATTAATCCAATATTTCAATTTTGGTCACTAATGACGTTAGTTTTTTATGACGCGACTGACGAAAATGCCAAGTCACCCAAATTTAACAAGGGATAAATTAAACTGACCCGACAAGTCATAAAACCCGCAATGTAAGAAAATCCAATCCAACCTGTGACCTGACCCTTTATAGAAATCCAATCCTCCATTTTGAAAAAGCCCGCAACTGTGTCGATGACATCGCCATGCCTACTGTTGGCGATGCTCTCGCCCAACTCCTCGACCACACCCAATGCAGCCTCACCAACAACCCCGCCCGCCAAATCTCAACGATAAACCACTCCCCTTTAAATTTTCAAACAAATGATTGTGGTATAAATGGAGGTGGAGGTCAAGCTAAGGCTTTTTGCCGCACGCGCCAAATTCAAATCAATGATTGTCGTATTCCACATCAATATCGTCAACCAACATAACCTCTTATTCAACACCCCCACCGTCGCCCTTGCATCCGTGCATGGTGTCCTCCGCCTCTAATTCCTCGATGGCTTCACTTGACGCATTTCATTAAAAGCCATGGCAGTTTTGGTTAATGGGGTCAGTAGTGTGGAAGAAGACAATGAAGAGATCAACCTGGTTATGGGCCAGGCATGTGCTACCGACTTGACGAAGGGAGGCTTGATTAATTTGAGGATTTTGAGAACGTGTAGGGATACTTTTGGTAATGAGAAGGAATTGGGGTTTGTATTATGATTTGGGAAGCCATCGCGACGAGTAAAAGAGGCAGGGGCGGAGGGAGTGTGTAGCGAGGCGGTGCCCCTGCACACCCTTGAATTGGAGAAAGGGTTAAAAATTGGTATATATAGTAGGTTGCTTGCAATGGAACTTGAATATAGAAGGTTATTCCCTGTACTTAATTATTTCTACCATCAAACTAAATTAAGGATGTACATTTAAATTATCTTTAATTATATAAACTATATTATAGTTTGTACACGAATAAAATAAAATTCATATATGATTAACTCAATCTTTTCAATCTCTGATGTTTTAGATAATAGTTAAATCTAAATTGTGGTGACTCTTAACCTCCCACAACACTACTATGCGTCCAATATCTAACTGTCCACTCAAACGTGGTTACTAAGTCGTTCACCTCTACCATCTCATTCCAATCTATGTTCCTCGGCTATCCATAATCACTAGATTGACTTTAACGTAACTCTCTATGGATGGAATGACAAGCAAAATCATGAATCATTTGGTAGGATATATATATTGACAATAATATCTTTGATAGTTTATACGAAGAACATATATTTTAAAATTTATATATAGTGGAAAAACGTTGTGAGTCTGCATAGGATTAATAATTTCACATATAAGATATGTTTATTTTAATTAAGAAAATGACACCCCCTTGCGTAAAATCCTGGCTACGCCACTTATAGGAGGAGGGGTGTAGAGAGAAGAGGCGCGACAAAGGATTGGATTTATAGAAATTGTGCGGTGAGGTTGAGTTGAGTTTTTTTACGTGGCGGGTCGGGTTTTCAATTTTTATGGTTTAATTTCGGTGACTTGGCATTTCCATAAGCCATGTTATAAAAAAAACTAACGACATTAATAGAAGTTGACAATCAATGACAAAGATTAGAATGTTGGATTAATTATAGTGGCCACTAATAAGATGTTTTAAGTGACAAACGTGAAACAAATTAGTAATATTAATTATCAAATGTGCTATTTATTCTAATATTATTAATACAACATACAAAGAAGGCCTTATGAATTTTTCATGAAAACGGAAAGAAACGGGGGAGAGGAACAATAACTATTTCACTTTGTATCACTGATGATTCCCCCGGTAATTAGCATTTTCTATTAAGCTCATTCTTGGCTAAAACAATACAAGAAGTCGAAAAAAGTACTTTGACTTTAAAGCCATACAAGATGTAATAACTCGTGGTTAACCAACATGTAAAAGCGAACTTCCTTCTTTAATACACAGGCTAAAGAGTTCGCACTGCGAGCTACTTCTCCAAAAACCCTCTTATAACGTTCCTTCCAAAGCATCCCAACTCCCCAACACCACAAAGAGCGAAGAACCAACCCTTCAGTCTTTCTACTCCAGCTCCCTATAACTTCCATCATCTGCTGCCAATCTGTAGGTAATCTAAAGCCACCGCCAAAAAGAGAGGCAACAAAATCAAGAAAATAGTTGCACTCACATAACAAGTGTTCCCTCGTCTCACTTTGCAAACCACACAACACACATTGATCATCAACAATCACCTTCCATAGCTTCAGCTCGTCTCGAGTTTTGATTCGGTTAAGGATGATTAACCAGACAATAAATTTGTATTTTGAAATTGTGAACTTACCCCACAATACTTTCCACCAATGCACTTCTAGTCTCTTCTCTCTAATAGACTTCCAAACCGTTTTAATTGAAAACTTTGGCATCGACTGCCCTTCCCAACATTCTATACCTTGAGAATCAGTGGACAACCTGAACTGGAACCAAGAACGCAACTTCAACATTTTGCGCCAAATCCATGAACCTATACCAGTTAGCTTAAGCTCCCAAAAGGAATGATTCTTAAGTCTATGTGATGTAATTCATGCGACCCAGAAACTGCCACCCTGCATGAACAACAACAAAACTAAACCTGCAACATTCCAAGATACGAGATCTTTCAAGACAAGGCCTCCCTCTCTTTGGTGTAGCCAGAAGATTGAAGAGTCACCTACGTAGGTAACACTCGTCTATTGAAATCTCAACGCAAATATTTTTACGAAATTGAGATCTGACTATACCGACTAGTCAAGCTATTATAAGGGGAATTGACGCCTAGAATTTATGACGGTTCTAGGTTGTCGTCGTGCAGCTAGTTAAGATATCTTTGACCAATTTGTCATTGAACTCTTAGCTTTTTTAGATGCTTTTCGTTGGAGTTTGTCTCAATATTTTTAAGACTAGCTAGTTTGTGGCGATGCACACGTGGCCATTCCGATGGTTTGAGCGTTTTTATGATTATATTGAAAACATCAATCATTGAGCTTCTTGCATGTATGGATGCTCTCATGTGATGCCTCCCACATTGAGTAACTAACTTTTTATTCTATGGTGATTCTCAAGAGACAACATGCATGGTTAACTTGAAGGATTCAAAGCACGCATTTGGTGAAAGCCTCATTTTTTATGTTCATGTTTTACATTCCTTTTACTGCGTGCCTCGTTTCATTTCACATCGCATAACTATAATAGAGCTGTCCATTTCGTAACTAAAAAAACCCTCGCATCATTGGATTGTTTGTGACCAACCAGCGGCTCTTACTTCATTTTTCTGTGCAACTTGACCTGCAAATATCTTGTGTATTATATCTTCTTGTCGTAGTATTTGCTCTGTCCTCGATGAGATATCTCTAGGAAAAAAAAAGTAAGAACCAAGTACTGCCATAGGGACTTAACTGTAATTGCGAACTGCGATTGAAATTTCAAAATGATGGCGCTTCGAGTTTTGCTCCATAGGAGAAATTCCCCGCTCTCCATTCACGCCTAAAAAAAGAAAAATCAATATATACACATTAAATAATTCTACAGACAGTCAGCGCCCCAGACATCCGCTCTCCCATTTCTCCCCCAAATTCGCAAACCCTAAACTCTCTCCCATCCTTTTCCCATGGCCAACATGATCCAGCTCCCTTGCGATGGCAACGGCCATTGCATGGTCTGCAATGCCAAGCCACCAGCCGAAGAGACCCTGAGTTGTTCCACCTGTGCTGCACCATGGCACGTCCCTTGCCTGTCTTCCAAGCCAGAATCCATGGCTTCCGTCCTCCAGTGGCAGTGTCCCGACTGCAACCTCGATGCTCCTGTTGCTGCTCCGGTATCCTCCGGCAACGAGCTGGTGGCTGCGATCAGAGCGATTGAGGCTGATTCGACGCTGACGGAGCAGGAAAAGGCTTGGAAGAGACAGGAACTGTTGGGTGGAAAGAAGGTTGACCAGGAGGGCGATGACGATGATGATGAAGAGAAAGAAGGCGGAGATGCTGACAAGAAAGGGAAGAAGAGTGCTGAGATGGATGCGCTGAAACTCCTCGGCGAGAGCTTTAATTGCTCCTTTTGCATGCAGCTGCCTGAGAGGCCTGTCACTGTGAGTTCGAATCTTCTCCTTTTCCTTCCTTTTAGTCTCGTTTATTGTTTATCTCTTCCTTGTCTGGCGATGTTCTTCTTTTCTGGATGGCTGTGTCTCACTTGATAGATCTGCATTTTCTAATCCGACTCGAGACCTCTAGCTACGCCGAAAGAATACCACATCCCGAGTGTCCCGCCATTGATGCTCAAAGTTTCTTCTGGACGGCACTGTACTCTTTTGTTTGTGCAGTTTTACATTTACGAAAGCACTTCCCATAGAGTTGTATCTTTGCCTGTTGTTTTTGTTTTGCTGTTTATTGCTGAGAACTACGGGATTCCCTGAAATTAAAATGCTAAAGCAGTGAATCACATTAACTGAAGAGTTGAACAAATTAATGAAATCTGGGCCAAATCTAGTCATGAGCAGTTATGATATCGAAACCCCAATCCCCTAATCTTCGATATATTAATCTTTATCCCTCATTTGGCGTTCCTTTCTCTATTTGCAGACACCTTGCGGCCACAACTTCTGCTTGAAATGCTTCCAGAAATGGACAGGGCAGCAAAGAAAAACCACCTGTGCAAAGTGCCGCGCCAACATTCCCCGGAAGATGGCAGCTCAGCCCCGCATCAACTCTGCCCTCGTCGCGGCTATCCGTATGGCTAGGGTCTCTAAGTTCATCTCGGATGGAGCGCCAGCTAGGGTGTATCATTTTGTGCACAACCAGAACAGACCTGACAAAGCTTACAGGACTGAGCGGGCTAAGAAGACTGGCAAGGCCAATGCTGCAAGTGGCAAGATATTTGTGACTGTGCCTCCGGATCATTTGGGACCTATCCCTGCTGAGAATGATCCAGAGAGAAATCAGGGTGTTCTTGTAGGTGAGTGCTGGGAGGATAGAATGGAATGCAGGCAATGGGGGGCCCATCGTCCTCATGTTTCGGGTATCCATGGGCAAGCTGAGTTCGGGGCACAATCCGTTGCACTCTCTGGAGGGTATCAAGACGATGAAGATCATGGTGAATGGTTTCTGTACACTGGAAGGTTTGTTTTATTCTGGATTTTTGCCAGCTCTTATGATTCCACTTTGAAAAGATTTTGATGCAGATTTACTAATTTTATGGTCTCCTAATTTGTTGATTGATCTGTTTTGTGAAATACTCGTGTGTTTGGGCAGCGGAGGGAGGGATCTTAGCGGAAACAAGAGGACCAACAAAGACCAGTCGTCTGATCAGAAGTTTGAAGCAGCAAATCAGTCTCTTAGACTTAGCTGCATAAAAGGATATCCTGTTCGAGTTGTGAGGTAAAGACCTACCCACCTTTTCCTTCACATCAATGCCTTTGTGTTTGTTTGATGCCCCTCCAGCTAGCAATTGGCAGGTGTCTCTATATTGAAAGCGAGAGATGCGTTTCATATGTTGGAAGTGATCAAAGTTACTATGTCATGTTGCGGCAGCATGGTTGATGGCTAATTTAGTCACCCTTATAAGATTATTGGTTTCCCTTTATAGCGGTGTAAAATTAACATTCTACCTGTGACGATTCTTTACTTGTTATGCTCTGAGGCTAGCTCTTTTCACTTTGCAAATAATACTATTTCTATGAGCCAGGTCGCACAAGGAAAAACGCTCAAATTACGCGCCAGAGGCTGGAGTACGCTATGATGGCGTCTATAGGGTTGAGAAATGCTGGAGGAAAGTTGGAATCCAGGTGAGGCATCCATTATTTGCTGCATAATGCCAACTAACAAGAGCCAAACATTTGAATAGTTATGCTAATAGATTGCCGTTTGCTCCTCAGGGTTTTCAAGTATGTAGGTATCTGTTCATTAGATGTGACAACGAGCCTGCACCATGGACAAGGTATGAAACCAGTTGCAATTGCTGCACTTGTTTCAGTACATAGTGTTCCCTCTATGACAAGCTACAACTTTGTTTCCTGTGTCACAGTGATGAGCATGGTGACAGGCCTAGACCATTGCCTAACATCCCAGAGTTGAAGAAGGCCAAAGATTTAACAGAGAGGAAAGATGACCCAGCATGGGACTTTGACGTGAGTCTAATGAAAGCTCCTTTATTTGTCTTCATAATCGATGAAACATATGATCTGAACTGCTTATTTGGTGGTCGCAGGAAAAGAGTAGCCGTTGGACATGGAAGACACCTCCACCGCTGAGCAGATTGAAAGTGGACCCTGCGGATCCTACCCAGATCAGGAGGGCAAGGAAAGCTATTAAGGAGGCACAGACTCAGAGTGTTACAGAAAGGCTTCTGAAAGGTGGGAGGACCCTCCTTTTTATCATGTACTTCAACGTGATTCATTGTGCCGTCTGCTGATCGATCACCTTTTGACAAATTGCAGAGTTCAACTGCCTCATCTGTAAGCAAGTGATGAAGGAGCCAGTCACGACACCGTGCACCCACAACTTCTGTAAGGACTGCCTGGAGAAGAAATTCCCGAACAAGCAGTTCACTGTGGAGAGAAGCAGAGCTGGCCGTGCTCTGCGTGCTAAGAAGAATGTGCTGAATTGCCCTTGTTGTCCAACTGACATTTCTGACTTCCTCCAGGACATAAAGGTTTGCATTGTGGTGCTTATACAAAGCATGGATTGCCTGCTTTTTCTCTCCTAATTTCTGTGTCTTGTCTGAAAAACAGATTAACAGCGAAGTGATGGCAGTGATCGAGAGGCTTCAAGCTCAGTTTGAAGAAGCAAAAGCTGCATCAGCTGCTGCTAGTGCTGGTGAATCTGGGGAGGAGAATCCTGAACCTGAATCAAAAGCAAAAGATTCAGAAGGGGAGGGACCCAAAAAGAGGCAGAAGATTGATGGGAGTGATTCACCCTCCAGCCCTCTTCATATTCAATCGCCTCCAATTGTGGCCCTTTGACTGCTTCACCGTACCGGTGGATTAGTCTACTCCCCGTGGCTAGCAAGTAGTAATCAGTAAGGAAGAGAAGCGCGCAGTAGACTCCCAGGAGCTAAAACAGCCTGACAGTTTCAAATGGAACTGTAATTTTGCCCCTCGTCGCTTCATTATGTTGGGTAGTTCTGCGGATACTCCTTTTTTAAGGCATCTTAATTTGTAATTCAGCACAGTAATCTTACTTTCAAACACAGACTAAACTGGGAGCCGGAAATATCTGTTCTTACCTTTTCATCCCACGTTATAATGGGTCGGCACACAGTAAATCTCTTTGCCCAACTTCTTGTCCTCTAACTGCCATAAGTGAATTCATCTGAAGTAGGCTCCAACCAGGTATACTCCCCATATTATGACAAACTATTACCATAACGAAAATCAATTTAGGTAACGTTGTTACCACTTACCACTATGACACTGATTATCAGCATTCAACAGACAAGTTGATTATCAAACAATACAAACAATATTCTTAAAAAAATTGCGAACAAATGTATACCTCCCTCTGCATAAATGGAAACAGAGGCCATCAGGAGGTTGGAGGAAATACAATTCTATCAATTACACATAGAGAAGTTGTTGGAAATACAATTCTATCAATTACACAACTCTGACATGGTTCAACTTCAAACAAGATTTGACAAAGCACACCTGTTAAACGATGATAGAACAGAGGGAGTAAAGACCGGGAAGAATTATCATCCATGGATCATCGCCGAAACGCATTTCCGCTGCTTGCCTCCGACCTTCCCTGCGAGTAATAAGCTCGGCGGCGTACACTCTCTTCAATGGTAGTGCTTCCACCCTTCTCCGCACCATAAACACTCTTCTGCGCGACATCCAAGAAGTTCTTCACGCTGTGAGATTGCTTGGCCCGAGTGTCTTCCTTTACGTCCTCCTCCTCGGCTTTCTTCAGACGCTTCCACCTCCGTGCTTCGTGGATCTCAGCGTCCATCTGCATCTCCCGTAGCTTCGCTGCTCTTTCTTCTTCTGACAGCTTCGGAGCTCGGTTCCTCCACTTGTTCCGATAAGAATCATGGTCAACTCTTTCTCTTTGAACAGGCCGGTCATCAGAATACCTCTTATTATCACTCTTTGGCAGCTCGTAGTCTTGTTCTTCACGCTGGTTTCTGTCAGAGAACCGACCAGGAGTAGAATGATTCCTGTCTCTCAGACCCCTAGAGCTATCATTCCTACTTCTCCAGCTTTCTCTTCCATTAGATTCACCGTCTAAGGCCGGATCCTCGTGTTTCTTTGAGCTCTTGTGTTTATTAGAATTCCTCTTCCTAACTCGGTCTGTCTCATCATCTTCATCTTCTGAATCCGGTTTTTGCTTAGATGATGAACGTCTGCTGTGCTTTCCATCACCATGACGGTGTTTCTTCCCGAGTTCCTTTTTGTCACGACACTTCTCGTTCTCTCCATCTGCTTGAACCTGTTTCATTGCAAATTAAAGTGTTACCTTTTGTTCTATATATATAAGTTGATTCGATCCAGATAAGAGGGGAAGGAGAAAAGTACAAAATACCGATTTGCGAATGAGAGCCATTTGGACAGGGTTGTTCTTGATGCGGGCGATAGCTTCTTGCTCACGCTGGCGAATCATAAGCAACGGATCAGAATGAAGTTTTCTCCAGGCGTCATTGGCGGAATGAGGCTTGTCCTCAAACAAAGCTCCTGGTGCAGCAGCAGCTGAAGAAGACGAAGGAGGAACAACTCCCTCCGAAGTCTTGCTGCCGCCAGGAAGAGCTTCTTCGAGTTCCTTGAATGCTACTCCGGCGCCAGAAGAAGAACTGGCGCTTACTTTCCCCACGGACAGTCCTGAATCGTACAGGAATTCCAATCGCTCTTGCCTCCTGCCAACAACCAAAACAGGTTTGAATCAGCAGAGACTTCATAATTGAGAAACGGAAACCCTAACCCTAGAAGAACTTGCGGAATGATTGAAGGCAGGAAGGTTTGCCAGCAATCTAAACTTACGGAACGAGACCAGCTTCCTCCTGGAGCTGGCGAAACTCGGAGCGCTCGCGCTCCTCCTGAATCTGCTTCTTGAGCTCCTCCAACTTCTTCTGCTCGGCATCGTGTTTCTGCTCTGCTTTCCAGACGTTCTCTATGTTCCTTAAGCTGCCGGTATGCCATCCCTTCTTGTTCAAGAACTTCAGCGCCATATTTACTCCTTCCTTCGCCCTTCTGCGAAACCCTAAAGTCGGCGAATGATTTGATCGGATTCGACGCGATGCTTATCTGTTTCTGGATCTCGTTAATTGGTTCTCCAATCGAGGTGACGAATTTTCTGTTTTCTTCTCGTGTTTCCTTTCCATTTATATATTTTCATTTTTATTATCTAAATATTTCGAAATACCAAGTATTAATAAATTGGGCGGGATAAGGGCCCAATTTATTCATTTCTTACTCAATAAATTGGGCCGTATTTAGAGGGACAGGGCCTATTATTCCATCAATACAGGGGCCCATTTACAATCAGTCAATATATCGTAGAAAGTCAAAATATCACGATATATCGCCATCTCATGATATCTCGTCAATTTCTCGCATTTCGGTTTGGTTTTTCAGAATTTGAAATCTTTCGAGTTTTGACGTTTCACTCGTCTGTCTCGCAATTAGTTTCGTCATCTCGCAGTTTTCAATAAATATCGCGATACAGCAGCGCACCGCGATAAGCCGAAAATCTCGAGATAAATAAAATATATCGCGATATATTTCTATTTACCACATGGTAATGTTAAAACCACCACATGGTAATGTTAAAACTATGATATTTAAACTTAATCGTGATAATTTTAAATGTCGTGATATTTATGTATCTCGCGGCAATATATCTTGCTATCTTGCATCTATTCGTGATGTACAACATATTTTCTTAATTATCGTGATATTATCAATTTTTTGGGTATACAAATTGCATCTATTCTTAAGTATACAGGTTGAATGAACATCAAGTGATTCTTTACGATCCAATTCATACAAATATATCCCTCCCAAATTCCTTGGGGTACCTGCAAATAGTCTCGTAGTGGTCAGTCTCTTGGGGGATGCTTCAATCCCCAAGCCACCAATTAGCCAAAATCATGACGAGAGTTCACCTCGTACTAGTCTATACAATACATGATTAATTGTCGTAGTGTCAACGAACTTATAATATAGTCGCACCTAAGAACCATTGTTTTTTCTTGAGAATACGAAAGTCTGTAGCTTAATGTATTCAAAAGCTTTTTCAAGTCAATATCCCTAGTAGGGTAACATAAAATTCCAATATGGACCAAAGCTCCTTCAGTCATTCACATGAACCAAGCATATGAACAAAACTAAAATGGCAACAACATTAATTAGACCTGATAGGGTACAATAGCAATCCCCAAGGCAAGAGCCTAGTTAATGACATAATGAAGAAAAGAAGACAAAGGGAAAAAGACAAGGAGACAAGTCCAGGCACCTTACATCAGCAAGGACTAGGGGCAGGGGGACACCCCCTGCCAAAAGTACAATGTACAGTGTCAGAGAGTCTGAGGCGCCCGACCACTGCATTTATGGCTTGGCAGGCGCCCAGACCACGACCTAACCCCCAAATGTGTATAAATAGGAGTTCTCTCCTCATAAATGGCAATCTATCTACTCTTACTCTAACTTCTCTCTACTTTCTCTCTCTATATACTTCTTCTCTTTTTCTACTTCGGACGAGGCGGGGCGCCTACCCCCTCAAGGTCATGGCTGACACCCCAAACCCCTTGGACCCGAGCGACCCCCAGTCGATTGGGCTCAAACAATTGGCGCCCACCGTGGGGCCAAGCATGACTTTGAAAGACGCTTCCAACTCAAAGAAGAGAGAAGAAAGGAGTCCAGCACCTACGAAGACCCCTCTCAAGCAAGTTGTTGGTCGCGAGGCTATCAACCCTCAACCACTCACCATCCAAGGTTTGGAAGCATCCGACGACGACGATCCATTGGGAGACAGAGAAGGCACGGAGTGCCTGGAGGGCCAGCTAGCAAAGCTTCGGGAAAAGCAAACACTTCAAATGACGAGCATGCAAGGCCAACTAGACCAAGTCATGACCGCGTTGACGGCACTCACCAAGGCCAACGACCAGGCGCCTCCCAATTCACAAGAAGCAAAGGAAGAGAGGAGGCGCCTCCGAGGAAAGATGCAGGAAGTTGAGGTGCCACCCATGAACTCCCGACGGGAGGGTGTAGGCGCCTCACCAGAAGAAGAAGCGTTCGAAGCTGATGACGAGGTTTGGTCGCGAGGCTATCAACCCTCAACCACTCACCATCAAAGGTTTGGAAGAATCTGACGACGACGATCCATTGGGAGACAGAGAAGGCACGGAGTGCCTGGAGGGCCAGCTAGCAAAGCTTCGGGAAAAGCAAACACTTCAAATGGCGAGCATGCAAGGCCAACTAGACCAAGTCATGACCGCGTTGACGGCACTCACCAAGGCCAACGACCAGGCGCCTCCCAATTCACAAGAAGCAACGGAAGAGAGGAGGCGCCTCCGAGGAAAGATGCAGGAAGTTGAGGTGCCACCCATGAACTCCCCACGGGAGGGTGTAGGCGCCTCACTAGAAGAAGAAGCGTTCGAATCTGATGACGCCGCCTTCCCAGAAAGGAAATGGAAATTCACTACTGCGGAAAGTGATCATAGAGAAACAAATGGAGTCTTCCTGGACTCGCTTCCTCCATCGAGGAGAAGCCTAAGCGCGTTACTTCCTTCTCAGGGGTACGCGTAGGAGAAATCGATTCTTGCTCAAGATATTCATCTTGGCAAAGCCTTTACCCGCGACTAGCGGAAGAGCCCTAGTGCTTACACGTGGATTTTTATCCAAGTGTCGGGCGCTCGTTTTACGAGTCCCCATGAGAGGCGATATTTTGTCCATATCCCTCGCAAAACATTCCTGCCTTGACAGAAGGGGTCGGTCACCCAAACCCGCTTCCTCCGTCGAGGAGAAGCCTAAATGCGTTACCACTTTTTCAAGGGTACGCACGGGATACTCAAGCTCGCTTCCTCCGTCGAGGAGAAGCCTAAGCGCGTCACCTCCTTCTCAGGGGTACGCGTAGGAGAAACCGATTCTTGCTCAAGATATTCATCTTGGCAAAGCCTTTACCCGCGACTAGCGGAAGAGCCCTAGTGCTTACACGTGGATTTTTATCCAAGTGTCGGGCGCTCGTTTTACGAGTCCCCATGAGAGGCGATATTTTGTCCATATCCCTCGCAAAACATTCCTGCCTTGACAGAAGGGGTCACCCAAACCCGCTTCCTCCGTCGAGGAGAAGCCTAAATGCGTTACCACTTTTTCAAGGGTACGCACGGGATACTCAAGCTCGCTTCCTCCGTCGAGGAGAAGCCTAAACGCGTCACCTCCTTTTCAGGGGTACGCGTGGGGAGACTTCAGCCACGCCATCGCAAAACGCAGTAGTCGGGGTCGTCAGAAGCTCGAAATTTGCCCGTTTCAGGCTCGAACTCCACACTGGACATGTTACCCTCAAAGCTTTAGCTTTCCCTTTAGAGGGAGCGGAGGCGCCACCCATAGAAGCTGATGGCTGCGAGTTATTAGACGCCATGGCAAAGAGAGAGAGGTGGGCAGAAAAGCGAGTCTTGGAGGAGAATCGGGTGTAACGCCGAAGCAGGTAACGCGCGGGCAAAAAACCGCTATTATGCCCCGTAACCTTAGGAGGAAAGGCGCCTTAGACGCCTTGAAACGGATAAACCTACATCGCAAATAAAGAATAAGACGAAAGAGGGGGAAGCACCGCTCGAGCAGGGAAACAAACAAACACTCGGTGAGCGCGTTCAAACAAAGGAGGAGGTGGCGCGCAGAGTCTCCTGATAGAGCAACTGTCGGGAAAATGAGAAGCTTAAACACGGCGCCTAACAAAAGCTCGGAGGGTGGCGCTCAAACAAGCAAGAGAGTTCAGAAAAGAAAAAATCTTGTAACAAAGACGGGGAGGCGCCTCCCCCAATTGAAGAAAAGGCGAACGACGGCGCCACCCCTAGTTCAAAAATTGTAAAGGGTGGCACCTAGGAAAAACAAAGCGGAACCCACCTACGCGAGATCCGAAGGCGCCCAGCGAATGGAGGAACGACACATGAGAAAATACATAATTTTAGAAACGAGGAGGCGGAGGTGCCTCCCCCAATTGAAGAAAAGTCGAACGACGACGCCATCCCTAGTTCAAAAATTGTAAAGGGTGGCGCCTAGGAAAAACAAAGCGGAACTCACCTATGCGAGATTATATTCGAGAAGACTTATCCTATATCATATAATTCTTGCACTCTATCAGAGTTGGTCTAAGTCTAACTAACAAACAAAATGTGAAAGCTATAAATTAAAATGTCTCACCTCCATTTCAGTTTACTAGTGTAACGTGCAATGCATATCACCATCTCAAGTGTCAAACTCCATCCAACCCCATAACTAATCCCAAATGGGGCTTTGGGTGACAGCATTCAATTCCCACTTTCCTCCCAACTGTAATCGTCTAATAACTATCACCATTATTGAATTGCCTATTTTGAGAACTCAGATTCCTTTCCTCCACCACATCCTCTCCCCCCTATCATTCTCTCTTTCTCTCTTGCATCAGTTGTTCGAATGTCAAATCACTAGCCATCATGTCTCATGTCACCATCTCTACTTTCTGTACTAGAATTACCTTACAAGACAAAAGATTAGTCCTCAATTTATCTTGATTACTTTCACGTGCAAAGTCTTTTTTCCCAAATTGTATATTCAAAATTGAGGTTGCGTTGGGTAAATATAGGCATGAGACAACGAAAGCCAATGAGGGGAAGGGAGGTTGCGTTGGAATCGTTTGACCGTGAGGAACGCCATAGAGTTGGAATTTGCAAGAAAAAAGGTCTCTAAAGAAATTTCTTTTTTTCACCAAATAGGCTTGTGGGCTTACGAAAAGTTCGGTTTAAATTGAAATATTTAATTGCACTGATGGTCAATGAGTGGAAGGGAAGTTGCGTTGGAATCGTATGACCAAGAAGAACGCCATAGAGTTGGAATTTTCAAGAAAAAAGGTTTCTAAAAAATTTCATTTTTCACAAAATAGGCTTGTGGGCTCACGAAAAGTTCGGTTTAAAGTGAAATATCTCATTGCACCAATGGTCAATGAGTGGAAGGAAGGTTGCGTTGGAATCATATGACCGAGAAGAACGCCATAGAGTTGGAATTTGCAAGAAAAAAGGTCTCTAAAGAAATTTCATTTTTTCACCAAATAGGCTTGTGGGCTCACGAAAAGTTCGGTTTAAAGTGAAATATCTCATTGCACCGATGGCCAATGAGGGGAAGGGAGGTTGCGTTGGAATCGTTTGACCGTGAGGAACGCCATAGAGTTGGAATTTGCAAGAAAAAATGTCTCTAAAGAAATTTCATTTTTTCCACCAAAAAGGCTTGTGTGGGCTTACGAAAAGTTCGGTTTAAATTGAAATATTTAATTGCACCGATGGTCAATGAGTGGAAGGGAAGTTGCGTTGGAATCGTATGACCAAGAAGAACGCCATAGATTTGGAATTTGCCAGAAAAAGGTTTCTAAAGAAATTTCATTTTTCACCAAATAGGCTTGTGGGCTCACGAAAAAGTTCGGTTTAAAGTGAAATATCTCATTGCCCCAATGGTCAATGAGTGGAAGGAAGGTTGCGTTGGAATCATATGACCGAGAAGAAAGCCATAGAGTTGGAATTTGCAAGAAAAAAGGTCTCTAAAGAAATTTCATTTTTTCACCAAATAGGCTTGTGGGCTCACGAAAAGTTCGGTTTAAAGTGAAATATCTCATTGCACCGATGGCCAATGAGGGGAAGGGAGGTTGAGTTGGAATCGTTTGAACGTGAGGAACGCCATAGAGTTGGAATTTGCAAGATAAAAGGTCTCTAAAGAAATTTCATTTTTTCACCAAATAGGCTTGTGAGCTTACGAAAAGTTCGGTTTAAATTGAAATATTTAATTGCACCGATGGTCAATGAGTGGAAGGGAAGTTGCGTTGGAATCGTATGACCAAGAAGAACACCATAGAGTTGGAATTTGCATGAAAAAAGGTTTCTAAAGAAATTTCATTTTTCACCAAATAGGCTTGTGGGCTCACGAAAAGTTCGGTTTAAAGTGAAATATCTCATTGCACCAATGGTCAGTGAGTGGAAGGAAGGTTGCGTTGGAATCATATGACCAAGAAGAACGCCATAGAGTTGGAATTTGCAAGAAAAAAGGTCTCTAAAGAAATTTCATTTTTTTCACCAAATAGGCTTGTGGGCTCACGAAAAGTTCGGTTTAAAGTGCAATTTCTCATTGCACCGATGGCCAATGAGGGGAAGGGAGGTTGCGTTGGAATCGTTTGACCGTGAGGAACGCCATAGAGTTGGAATTTGCAAGAAAAAAGGTCTCTAAAGAAATTTCATTTTTTCACCAAATAGGCTTGTGGGCTTACGAAAAGTTCGATTTAAATTGAAATATTTAATTGCACCGATGGTCAATTAGTGGAAGGAAAGGTACGTTGGAATCCTATGACCAAGAATAACGCCATAGAGTTGGAATTTGCAAGAAAAAAGGTCTCTAAAGAAATTTCATTTTTTCACCAAATAGGCTTGTGGGGTCACGAAAAGTTCGGTTTAAAGTGAAATATCTCATTGCACCGATGGCCAATGAGGGGAAGGGAGGTTGCGTTGGAATCGTTTGACCGTGAGGAACGCCATAGAGTTGGAATTTGCAAGAAAAAAGGTCTCTAAAGAAATTTCATTTTTTCACCAAAAAGGCTTGTGTGGGCTTACGAAAAGTTCGGTTTAAATTGAAATATTTAATTGCACCGATGGTCAATGAGTGGAAGGGAAGTTGCGTTGGAATTGTATGACCAAGAAGAACGCCATAGATTTGGAATTTGCAAGAAAAAGGTATCAAAAGAAATTTCATTTTTCACCAAATAGGCTTGTGGGCTCACGAAAAGTTCGGTTTAAAGTGAAATATCTCGTTGCACCAATGGTCAATGAGTGGAAGGAAGGTTGCGTTGGAATCATATGACCGAGAAGAAAGCCATAGAGTTGGAATTTGCAAGAAAAAAGGTCTCTAAAGAAATTTCATTTTTTCACCAAATAAGCTTGTGGGCTCACGAAAAGTTCGATTTAAAGAGCAATTTCTCATTGCACCAATGGCCAATGAGGGGAAGGGAGGTTGCGTTGGAATCGTTTGACCGTGAGGAACGCCATAGAGTTGGAATTTTCAAGAAAAAAGGTCTCTAAAGAAATTTCATTTTTTCACCAAATAGGCTTGTGGGCTTACGAAAAGTTCGGTTTAAATTGAAATATTTAATTGCACCGATGGTCAATTAGTGGAAGGAAAGGTACGTTGGAATCCTATGACCAAGAATAACGCCATAGAGTTGGAATTTGCAAGAAAAAAGGTTTCTAAAGAAATTTCATTTTTCACAAAGTAGGCTTGTGGGCTCACGAAAAGTTCGGTTTAAAGTGAAATATCTCATTGCACCAATGGTCAATGAGTGGAAGGAAGGTTGCGTTGGAATCATATGACCGAGAAGAACGCCATAGAGTTGGAATTTGCAAGAAAAAAGGTCTCTAAAGAAATTTCATTTTTTAACCAAATAGGCTTGTGGGCTCACGAAAAGTTCGGTTTAAAGTGCAATTTCTCATTGCACCGATGGCCAATGAGGGGAAGGGAGGTTGCGTTGGAATCGTTTGACCGTGAGAAACGCCATAGAGTTGGAATTGGCAAGAAAAAAGGTCTCTAAAGAAATTTCATTTTTTCACCAAATAGGCTTGTGGGCTCACGGAAAGTTCGGTTTAAAGTGAAATATCTCATTGCACCGATGGTCAATGAGTGGAAGGGAGGTTGCGTTGGAATCGTATGACCAAGAAGAACGCCATAGAGTAGGAATTTTCAAGAAAAAAAGTCTCTAAAAAAATTTCATTTTTTCACCAAATCGGCTTGTGGGCTTACGAAAAGTTCGGTTTAAATTGAAATATTTAATTGCACCGATGGTCAATAAGTGGAAGGAAAGTTGCGTTGGAATCGTATGACCAAGAAGAACGCCATAGAGTTGGAATTTGCAATAAAAAAGGTTTCTAAAGAAATTTCATTTTTCACCTAAATAAGCTTGTGGGCTCACGAAAAGTTCGGTTTAAAGTGAAATATCTCATTGCACCAATGGTCAATGAGTGGAAGGAAGGTTGCGTTGGAATCATATGACCGAGAAGAACGCCATAGAGTTGGAATTTGCAAGAAAAAAGGTCTCTAAAGAAATTTCATTTTTTCACCAAATAGGCTTGAGGGCTCACGAAAAGTTCGGTTTAAAGTGAAATATCTCATTGTACTGGTGGTCAATGAGTCAAAGGGAGGTTGCGTTGGAATCATATGACCGAGAGGAACGCCATAGAGTTGGAATTTGCAAGAAAAAGGTCTCTAAAGAAATTTCATTTTTTCACCAAATAGGCTTGTGGGCTCACGAAAAGTTCGGTTTAAAGTGAAATATCTCATTGTACCGATGGCCAATGAGGGGAAGGGAGGTTGCGTTGGAATCGTTTGACCGAGAGGAATGCCACAGAGTTGGAATTTGCAAGAAAAAAGGTCTCTAAAGAAATTTCATTTTTTCACCAAATAGGCTTGTGGGCTCACGAAAAGTTCGGTTTAAATTGAAATATTTAATTGCACCGATTGTCAATGAGTGGAAGGGAAGTTGCGTTGGAATCGTATGACCAAGAAGAACGCCATAGAGTTGGAATTTGCAAGAAAAAAGGTTTCTAAAGAAATTTCATTTTTCACCAAATAGGCTTGTGGGCTCACGAAAAGTTCGGTTTAAAGTGAAATATCTCATTGCACCAATGGTCAATGAGTGGAAGGAAGGTTGCGTTGGATTCATATGACCGAGAAGAAAGCCATAGAGTTGGAATTTGCAAGAAAAAAGGTCTCTAAAGAAATTTCATCTTTTCACCAAATTGGCTTGTGGGCTCACGAAAAGTTCGCTTTAAATTGAAATATTTAATTGCACCGATGGTCAATGAGTGGAAGGGACGTTGCGTTGGAATCGTATGACCAAGAAGAACGCCATAGAGTTGGAATTTGCAAGAAAAAAGGTTTCTAAAGAAATTTCATTTTTCACCAAATAGGCTTGTGGGCTCACGAAAAGTTCGGTTTAAAGTGAAATATCTCATTGCACCAATGGTCAATGAGTGGAAGGAAGGTTGCGTTGGATTCATATGACCGAGAAGAAAGCCATAGAGTTGGAATTTGCAAGAAAAAAGGTCTCTAAAGAAATTTCATTTTTTCACCAAATAGGCTTGTGGGCTCACGAAAAGTTCGGTTTAAAGTGAAATATCTCATTGCACCGATGGCCATTGAGGGGAAGGGAGGTTGCGTTGGAATCGTTTGACCGTGAGGAACGCCATAGAGTTGGAATTTGCAAGATAAAAGGTCTCTAAAGAAATTTCATTTTTTCACCAAATAAGCTTGTGAGCTTACGAAAAGTTCGGTTTAAATTGAAATATTTAATTGCACCGATGGTCAATGAGTGGAAGGGAAGTTGCGTTGGAATCGTATGACCAAGAAGAACACCATAGAGTTGGAATTTTCAAGAAAAAAGATTTCTAAAGAAATTTCATTTTTCACCAAATAGGCTTGTGGGCTCACGAAAAGTTCGGTTTAAAGTGAAATATCTCATTGCACCAAAGGTCAATGAGTGGAAGGAAGGTTGCGTTGGAATCATATGACCAAGAAGAACGCCATAGAGTTGGAATTTGCAAGAAAAAAGGTCTCTAAAGAAATTTGATTTTTTCACCAAATAGGCTTGTCGGCTCACGAAAAGTTAGGTTTAAGGTGCAATTTCTCATTGCACCGATGGCCAATGAAGGGAAGGGAGGTTGCGTTGGAATCGTTTGACCGTGAGGAACGCCATAGAGTTGGAATTTGCAAGAAAAAAGGTCTCTAATGAAATTTCATTTTTTCACCAGATAGGCTTGTGGGCTTACGAATAGTTCGGTTTAAATTGGAATATTTAATTGCACCAATGGTCAATTAGTGGAAGGAAAGGTACGTTGGAATCCTATGACCAAGAATAACGCCATAGATTTTGAATTTGCAAGAAAAAAGGTCTCTAAAGAAATTTCATTTTTTCACCAAATAGGCTTGTGGGCTTACGAAAAGTTCGGTTTAAATTGAAATATTTAATTGCACCGATGGTCAATTAGTGGAAGGAAAGGTACGTTGGAATCCTATGACCAAGAATAACGCCATAGTGTTGGAATTTGCAAGAAAAAAGGTCTCTAAAGAAATTTCATTTTTTCACCAAATAGGCTTGTGGGCTCACGAGAAGTTCGGTTTAAAGTGCAATTTCTCATTGCACCGTTGGCCAACGAGGGGAAGGGAGGTTGCGTTGGAATCGTGTGACCGAGATGAACGCCATAGAGTTGGACTTTGCAAGAAAAAAGGTCTCTAAAGAAATTTTATTTTTTCACCAAATAGGCTTGTGGGCTCACGAAAATTTCGGTTTAAAGTGCAATTTCTCATTGCACCGATGGCCAATGAGGGGAAGGAAGGTTGCGTTGAAATCGTGTGACCGAGAGGAACGCCATAGATTTTGAATTTGCAAGAAAAAAGGTCTCTAAAGAAATTTCATTTTTTCACCAAATAGGCTTGTGGGATTACGAAAAGTTCGGTTTAAATTGAAATATTTAATTGCACCGATGGTCAATTAGTGGAAGGAAAGGTACGTTGGAATCCTATGATCAAGAATAACGCCATAGAGTTGGAATTTGCAAGAAAAAAGGTTTCTAAAGAAATTTCATTTTTCACCAAGTAGGTTTGTGGGCTCACGAAAAGTTCGGTTTAAAGTGAAATATTTAATTGCACCGATGGTCAATAAGTGGAAGGAAAGTTGCGTTGGAATCGTATGACCAAGAAAAACGCCATTGAGCTGGAATTTGCAATAAAAAAGGTTTCTAAAGAAATTTCATTTTTCACCAAATAGGCTTGTGGGCTCACGAAAAGTTCGGTTTAAAGTGAAATATCTCATTGCACCAATGGTCAATGAGTGGAAGGAAGGTTGCGTTGGATTCATATGACCGAGAAGAAAGCCATAGAGTTGGAATTTGCAAGAAAAAAAGTCTCTAAAGAAATTTCATTTTTTCACCAAATAGGCTTGTGGGCTCACGAAAAGTTCGGTTTAAAGTGAAATATCTCATTGCACCGATGGCCATTGAGGGGAAGGGAGGTTGCGTTGGAATCGTTTGACCGTGAGGAACGCCATAGAGTTGGAATTTTCAAGATAAAAGGTCTCTAAAGAAATTTCATTTTTTCACCAAATAAGCTTGTGAGCTTACGAAAAGTTCGGTTTAAATTGAAATATTTAATTGCACCGATGGTCAATGAGTGGAAGGGAAGTTGCGTTGGAATCGTATGACCAAGAAGAACACCATAGAGTTGGAATTTGCAAGAAAAAAGGTTTCTAAAGAAATTTCATTTTTCACCAAATAGGCTTGTGGGCTCACGAAAAGTTCGGTTTAAAGTGAAATATCTCATTGCACCAATGGTCAATGAGTGGAAGGAAGGTTGCGTTGGAATCATATGACCAAGAAGAACGCCATAGAGTTGGAATTTGCAAGAAAAAAGGTCTCTAAAGAAATTTCATTTTTTCACCAAATAGGCTTGTGGGCTCACGAAAAGTTCGGTTTAAAGTGCAATTTCTCATTGCACCGATGGCCAATGAGGGGAAGGGAGGTTGCGTTGGAATCGTTTGACCGTGAGGAACGCCATAGAGTTGGAATTTGCAAGAAAAAAGGTCTCTAAAGAAATTTCATTTTTTCACCAAATAGGCTTGTGGGCTTACGAAAAGTTCGGTTTAAATTGAAATATTTAATTGCACCGATGATCAATTAGTGGAAGGAAAGGTACGTTGGAATCCTATGACTAAGAATAACGCCATAGAGTTGGAATTTGCAAGAAAAAAGGTTTCTAAAGAAATTTCATTTTTCACCAAGTAGGCTTGTGGGCTCACGAAAAGTTCGGTTTAAAGTGAAATATCTCATTGCAACAATGGTCAATGGGTGGAAAGAAGGTTGCGAGGGAATCATATGACCGAGAAGAACGCCATAGAGTTGGAATTTGCAAGAAAAAAGGTCTCTAAAGAAATTTCATTTTTTCACCAAATAGGCTTGTGGGGTCACGAAAAGTTCGGTTTAAAGTGCAATTTCTCATTGCACCGTTGGCCAACGAGGGGAAGGGAGGTTGTGTTGGAATCGTGTGACCGAGAGGAACACCATAGAGTTGGACTTTGCAAGAAAAAAAGTCTCTAAAGAAATTTTATTTTTTCACCAAATAGGCTTGTGGGCTCACGAAAATTTCGGTTTAAAGTGCAATTTCTCATTGCACCGATGGCCAATGAGGGGAAGGGAGGTTGTGTTGGAATTGTGTGACCGAGAGGAACGCCATAGAGTTGGAATTTGCAAGAAAAAAGGTCTCAAAAGAAATTTCATTTTTTTACCAAATAGGCCTGAGGGCTCACGAAAAGTTCGGTTTAAAGTGCAATTTCTCATTGTACCGATGGGCAAAGAGGAGAAGGGAGGTTGCGTTGGAATCGTGTGAACGTGAGGAACGCCATAGAGTTGGAATTTGCAAGAAAAAAGATCTCTAAAGAAATTTCATTTTTTCACCAAAGAGGCTTGTGGGCTCACGAAAAGTTCGGTTTAAAGTGCAATTTCTCATTGCTCCGATGGCCAATGAGGGGAAGGGAGGTTGCTTTGGAATCGTGTGACCGAGAGGAACGCCATAGATTTGGAATTTTCAAGAAAAAAGGTCTCTAAAGAAATTTTATTTTTTCACCAAATAGGCTTGTGGGCTCACGAAAAGTTCGGTTTAAAGTGCAATTTCTCATTGCACCGTTGGCCAACGAGGGGAAGGGAGGTTGCGTTGGAATCGTGTGAGCGACAGGAACGCCATAGAGTTAAACTTTGCAAGAAAAAAGGTCTCTAAAGAAATTTCATTTTTTCACCAAATAGGCTTGTGGGCTCACGAAAAGTTCGGTTTAAAGTGCAATTTCTCATTGCACCGTTGGCAAACGAGGGGAAGGGAGGTTGCGTTGGAATCGTGTGACCGAGAGGAACGCCATAGAGTTGGAATTTTCAAGAAAAAATGTCTCGAAAGAATTTTCATTTTTTCACCAAATAGGCTTGTGGGCTCACGAAAAGTTCGGTTTAATGTGCAATTTCTCATTGCACCGATGGCAAATGAGGGGAAGGGAGGTTGCGTTGGAATCGTGTGACCAAGAGGAACGCCATGGAGTAGGAATTTGCAAGAAAAAATGTCTCGAAAGAAATTTCATTTTTTCACCAAATAGGCTTGTGGGCTCACGAAAAGTTCGGTTAAAAGTGCAATTTCTCATTGCACCGATGGCGAATGAGGGGAAGGGAGGTTGCGTTGGAATCGTGTGACCGAGAGGAACGCCACAGAGTTGGAATTTGCAAGTAAAAAGGTCTCTAAAGAAATTTCATTTTTTCACCAAATAGGCTTGTGGGCTCAAGAAAAGTTCGGTTTAAAGTGCAATTTCTCATTGTACCGATGGCCAATGAGGGGAAGGGAGGTTGCGTTGGAATCGTGTGACCGAGAGGAACGCCATGGAGTAGGAATTTTCAAGAAAAAATGTCTCGAAAGAAATTTCATTTTTTCACCAAATAGGCTTGTGGGCTCACGAAAAGTTCGGTTTAAAGTGCAATTTCTCATTGCACCGTTGGCCAACGAGGGGAAGGGAGGTTGCATTGGAATCGTGTGAGCGACAGGAACGCCATAGAGTTAAACTTTGCAAGAAAAAAGGTCTCTAAAGAAATTTCATTTTTTCACCAAATAGGCTTGTGGGCTCACGAAAAGTTCGGTTTAAAGTGCAATTTCTCATTGCACCGTTGGCAAACGAGGGGAAGGGAGGTTGCGTTGGAATCGTGTGACCGAGAGGAACGCCATAGAGTTGGAATTTTCAAGAAAAAATGTCTCGAAAGAATTTTCATTTTTTCACCAAATAGGCTTGTGGGCTCACGAAAAGTTCGGTTTAATGTGCAATTTCTCATTGCACCGATGGCAAATGAGGGGAAGGGAGGTTGCGTTGGAATCGTGTGACCAAGAGGAACGCCATGGAGTAGGAATTTGCAAGAAAAAATGTCTCGAAAGAAATTTCATTTTTTCACCAAATAGGCTTGTGGGCTCACGAAAAGTTCCGTTAAAAGTGCAATTTCTCATTGCACCGATGGCGAATGAGGGGAAGGGAGGTTGCGTTGGAATCGTGTGACCGAGAGGAACGCCACAGAGTTGGAATTTGCAAGTAAAAAGGTCTCTAAAGAAATTTCATTTTTTCACCAAATAGGCTTGTGGGCTCAAGAAAAGTTCGGTTTAAAGTGCAATTTCTCATTGTACCGATGGCCAATGAGGGGAAGGGAGGTTGCGTTGGAATCGTGTGACCGAGAGGAACGCCATGGAGTAGGAATTTTCAAGAAAAAATGTCTCGAAAGAAATTTCATTTTTTCACCAAATAGGCTTGTGGGCTCACGAAAAGTTCGGTTAAAAGTGCAATTTCTCATTGCACCGATGGCCAATGAGGGGAAGGGAGGTCGCGTTGGAATCGTGTGACCGAGAGGAACGCCATAGAGTTGGAATTTGCAAGAAAAAAGGTCTCTAAAGAAATTTCACTTTTTTCACCAAATAGGCTTGTGGGCTCACGAAAAGTTCGGTTTAAAGTGCAATTTCTCATTGCACCGATGGCCAACGAGGGGAAGGGAGGTTGCGTTGGAATCGTGTGACCGAGAGGAACGCCATAGAGTTGGAATTTGCAAGAAAAAAGGTCTCTAAAGAAATTTCATTTTTTCAGCAAATAGGCTTGTGTGCTCACGAAAAGTTCGGTTAAAAGTGCAATTTCTCATTGCACCAATGGCCAACGAGGGAAAGGGAGGTTGCGTTGGAATCATGTGACCGAGAAGAACGCCGTAGAGTTGGAATTTGCAAGAAAAAAGGTCTCTACAGAAATTTCATTTTTTCACCAAATAGGCTTGTGTGCTCACGAAAAGTTCGGTTAAAAGTGCAATTTCTCATTGCACCAATGGCCAACGAGGGAAAGGGAGGTTGCGTTGGAATCGTGTGACCGAGAGGAACGCCGTAGAGTTGGAATTTGCAAGAAAAAAGGTCTCTAAAGAAATTTCATTTTTTCACCAAATAGGCTTGTGTGCTCACGAAAAGTTCGGTTAAAAGTGCAATTTCTCATTGCTCCGATGGCCAACGAGGGGAAGGGAGGTTGCGTTGGAATCGTGTGACCGAGAGGAACGCCGTAGAGTTGGAATTTGCAAGAAAAAAGGTCTCTAAAGAAATTTCATTTTTTCACCAAATAGGCTTGCGTGCTCACGAAAAGTTCGGTTAAAAGTGCAATTTCTCATTGCACGGATGGCCAACGAGGGGAAGGGAGGTTGCGTTGGAATCGTGTGACCAAGAGGAACGCCATAGAGTTGAAATTTGCAAGAAAAAAGGTCTCTAAAGAAATTTCACTTTTTTCACCAAATAGGCTTGTGGGCTCACGAAAATTTCGGTTTAAAGTGCAATTTCTCATTGCACCGATGGCCAACGAGGGGAAGGGAGGTTGAGTTGGAATCGTGTGACCGAGAGGAACGCCATAGAGTTGGAATTTGCAAGAAAAAAGGTCTCTAAAGAAATTTCATTTTTTCACCAAATAGGCTTGTGGGCTAACGAAAAGTTCGGTTAAAAGTGCAATTTCTCATTGCACCGATGGCCAATGAGGGGAAGGGAGGTTGCGTTGGAATCGTATGACCGAGAAGAACGCCATATAGTTGGAATTTGCAAGAAAAAAGATCTTTAAAGAAATTTCATTTTTCCACCAAATAGGCTTGTGGGCTAACGAAAAGTTCGGTTAAAAGTGCAATTTCTCATTGCACCGATGGCCAATGAGGGGAAGGGAGGTTGCGTCGGAATCGTGTGACCGAGAGGAACGCCATAGAGTTTGAATTTGCAAGAAAAAAGGTCTCTAAAGAAATTTCATTTTTTCACCAAATAGGGTTGTGGGCTCACGAAATGTTCGGTTTAAAGTGCAATTTCTCATTGCACCGATGGCCAATGAGGGGAAGGGAGGTTGCTTTGGAATCGCGTGACCGAGAGGAACGCCATGGAGTAGGAATTTTCAAGAAAAAATATCTCGAAAGAAATTCCATTTTTTCACCAAATAGGCTTGTGGGCTCACGAAAAGTTCGGTTTAAAGTGCAATTTCTCATTGCACCGATGGCTAATGAGGGGAAGGGAGGTTGCGTTGGAATCGTGTGACCGAGAGGAACGCCATGGAGTAGGAATTTTCAAGAAAAAAATGT
Organism: Linum tenue; assembly: GCA_946122785.1. Classification (NCBI taxonomy): domain Eukaryota; kingdom Viridiplantae; phylum Streptophyta; class Magnoliopsida; order Malpighiales; family Linaceae; genus Linum; species Linum tenue. The sequence continues at coordinate 510,876 of CAMGYJ010000002.1, read as the reverse complement.
CTCGAAAGAAATTTCATTTTTTCACCAAATAGGCTTGTGGGCTCACGAAAAGTTCGGTTGAAAGTGCAATTTCTCATTGCACCGATGGCCAATGAGGGGAAGGGAGGTTGCGTCGGAATCGTGTGACCGAGAGGAACGCCATAGAGTTGGAATTTGAAAGAAAAAAGGTCTCTAAAGAAATTTCATTTTTTCACCAAATAGGCTTGTGGGCTAACGAAAAGTTCGGTTAAAAGTGCAATTTCCGATTGCACCGATGGCCAATGAGGGGAAGGGAGGTTGCGTTGGAATCGTGTGACCGAGAGGAACGCCATAGAGTTGGAATTTGCAAGAAAAAAGGTCTCTAAAGAAATTTCATTTTTTCACCAAATAGGCTTGTGGGCTAACGAAAAGTTCGGTTAAAAGTGCAATTTCCCATTGCACCGATGGCCAATGAGGGGAAGGGAGGTTGCGTTGGAATCGTGTGACCGAGAGGAACGCCATAGAGTTGGAATTTTCAAGAAAAATGTCTCGAAAGAATTTTCATTTTTTCACCAAATAGGCTTGTGGGCTCACGAAAAGTTCGGTTTAATGTGCAATTTCTCATTGCACCGATGGCAAATGAGGGGAAGGGAGGTTGCGTTGGAATCGTGTGACCAAGAGGAACGCCATGGAGTAGGAATTTGCAAGAAAAAATGTCTCGAAAGAAATTTCATTTTTTCACCAAATAGGCTTGTGGGCTCACGAAAAGTTCGGTTAAAAGTGCAATTTCTCATTGCACCGATGGCGAATGAGGGGAAGGGAGGTTGCGTTGGAATCGTGTGACCGAGAGGAACGCCACAGAGTTGGAATTTGCAAGTAAAAAGGTCTCTAAAGAAATTTCATTTTTTCACCAAATAGGCTTGTGGGCTCAAGAAAAGTTCGGTTTAAAGTGCAATTTCTCATTGTACCGATGGCCAATGAGGGGAAGGGAGGTTGCGTTGGAATCGTGTGACCGAGAGGAACGCCATGGAGTAGGAATTTTCAAGAAAAAATGTCTCGAAAGAAATTTCATTTTTTCACCAAATAGGCTTGTGGGCTCACGAAAAGTTCGGTTTAAAGTGCAATTTCTCATTGCACCGTTGGCCAACGAGGGGAAGGGAGGTTGCGTTGGAATCGTGTGAGCGACAGGAACGCCATAGAGTTAAACTTTGCAAGAAAAAAGAACTCTAAAGAAATTTCATTTTTTCACCAAATAGGCTTGTGGGCTCACGAAAAGTTCGGTTTAAAGTGCAATTTCTCATTGCACCGTTGGCAAACGAGGGGAAGGGAGGTTGCGTTGGAATCGTGTGACCGAGAGGAACGCCATAGAGTTGGAATTTTCAAGAAAAAATGTCTCGAAAGAATTTTCATTTTTTCACCAAATAGGCTTGTGGGCTCACGAAAAGTTCGGTTTAATGTGCAATTTCTCATTGCACCGATGGCAAATGAGGGGAAGGGAGGTTGCGTTGGAATCGTGTGACCAAGAGGAACGCCATGGAGTAGGAATTTGCAAGAAAAAATGTCTCGAAAGAAATTTCATTTTTTTCACCAAATAGGCTTGTGGGCTCACGAAAAGTTCCGTTAAAAGTGCAATTTCTCATTGCACCGATGGCGAATGAGGGGAAGGGAGATTGCGTTGGAATCGTGTGACCGAGAGGAACGCCACAGAGTTGGAATTTGCAAGTAAAAAGGTCTCTAAAGAAATTTCATTTTTTCACCAAATAGGCTTGTGGGCTCAAGAAAAGTTCGGTTTAAAGTGCAATTTCTCATTGTACCGATGGCCAATGAGGGGAAGGGAGGTTGCGTTGGAATCGTGTGACCGAGAGGAACGCCATGGAGTAGGAATTTTCAAGAAAAAATGTCTCGAAAGAAATTTCATTTTTTCACCAAATAGGCTTGTCCTCCAAAATCGAAAAAATGGCATTTAGGAAAACTTGCCTTAAATCTGTGATAGTACCCCCTTTGGAATCTGCCAAAAATGACCTGGAAGAAATCCGCCCAAATTGGCGTTTGACGGACTTAATCATCGTTGAAGAATAGCCTCTGGCCGAATCCACCATCTTTATCCTTCAAAATCCAAGGAAAATGGTCTTTCGAAAAAAATTGCTCAAAAAATACGAAAATGTCATCCCAAAGTATATTGGCCCAATTCGGCGATTAATTGACTTAATCATCGGCGCAGAATAGGATCAATAGACTTTATTATCGGTGGAGAATAGCCTCGAGCCGAATCCGTGATCTGTAGCCTCCAAAATCGAAAGAAAATGGCATTTCGGAAAAATCGCCCGAAATCTGTGATGGTACCCCTTTGGAGTCTGCCAAAAATGGACCCGGAAGAAATCCGCCCAAATTGGCCCAGGATGGACTTAATCGTCGTTGAAGAATAGCCTCACGCCGAATCCACCATCTTTATCCTTCAAAATCCAAGGAAAATGGCCTTTCGAAAAAAATTGCTAAAATAATTACGAAAATGCCATCCCAAAATATATTGGCCCAATTCGGTGCTTAATTGACTTAATCATCGGCGCAGAATAGGTTATATAGACTTTATTATCGGTGGGGAATAGACTCGAGCCAAATTCGTGATCTGTAGCCTCCAAAATCGAAAGAAAATGGCATTTCAGAAAAATCGCCCGAAATCTGTGATGGTACCCCTTTGGAGTCTGCCAAAAATGGACCCGGAAGAAATCCGCCCAAATTGGCCCTGGTTGGACTTAATCGTCGTTGAAGAATAGCCTCGAATCCACCATCTTTATCCTTCAAAATCAACGAAAATGGCATTTCGAAAAAATTGCTCAAATAATTACGAAAATGCCATCGCAAATTATATCAGCCCAATTCGGTGCTTAATTGACTTAATCATCGGCGCAGAATAGGATCAATAGACTTTATTATCGGTGGAGAATAGCCTCGATCCGAATCCGTGATCTGTAGCCCCCAAAATCGAAAGAAAATGGCATTTTGGAAAAAATGCCCGAAATCTGTGATGGTACCCCTTTGGAGTCTGCCCAAAATGGACCCGGAAGAAATTCGCCCAAATTGGCCCTGGATGGACTTAATCGTCGTTGAAGAATAGCCTCAGGCCGAATCCACCATCTTTATCCTTCAAAATCCAAGGAAAATGGCCTTTCGAAAAAAATTGCTCAAATAATTACGAAAATGTCATCCCAAAATATATCGTCCCAATTCGGTGCTTAATTGACTTAATCATCGGCGCAGAATAGGATCAATAGACTTTATTATCGGTGGAGAATAGCCTCGAGCCGAATCCGTGATCTGTAGCCTCCAAAATCGAAAGAAAATGGCATTTCGGAAAAATCGCCCGAAATCTGTGATGGTACCCCTTTGGAGTCTGCCAAAAATGGACCCGGAAGAAATCTGCCCAAATTGGCCATGGATGGACTTAATCGTCGTTGAAGAATAGCCTCAGGCCGAATCCACCATCTTTATCCATCAAAATCCAAGGAAAATGGCCTTTCGAAAAAAATTGCTCAAATAATTACGAAAATGCCATCCCAAAATATATTGGCAC